>SNQJ01S0112327.1:9101-24184 GCA_010110895.2 Picea sitchensis
CCAATATCAATCACCAAGACAACTCTCAAAGATGTGCATCAACCAAGCATAACAAAACAACTCATAATCATCACCAAGATCAATATGTGCTTCTAATAATATTACAATAAAAGTATGATACATCATCCATAAACCATGTGTCAAAAATACTACTAACAAGTGCCTCTAATCATGTACCAAGTATGTACCAATCATGTATTAACTACTCATCAAGATGCACCAACATCATCAACTATACACCTCATGTATGTGCAAGCTCATCAACTACTTGTCTCAACCATGTACCCAACATGTATATCAACCAAAATACCTCATCAATTTCATCATACAAATCTGATTTGTAACTTTGTAATAGACTTGGTGTATAAGATCACATACCTGCAAATCTTCATTAACTTTAACAACAAGAGACTAGCATTTTCATCAAACTTTACTTTAGTCTCACATGACTAATTTTGGATTAGCCAACAACCCTAACTTGAAACAATCATAATTATGTACCTGTAATGAATAAATATCTAAAAATGGTACAAAATGTTCTCCAGTGTATTTTATTCAATTCCTCCAGACTTCACTACTTTGAACCTCTCAGAAAAGGAGTTATATAAAAAAATGGCATACCTTGTTGAATTCTGGATTATTCTAGAGAGCGAACTTGTAGAGCATGCCCCGCATGTAATATGTGTTGTATGGATCTGAAAAATTGTACACACAATACTAAATACTGTACTCTAACCAATACGTTTGGTTTTACTTAATTTGGAACTGTTATGAAGAATTTATGGCATTTTTACCTGACACACCTATTTTAGACTAGTTTCAGGACTAGCCACAAACCCTATTTTCCACGACGTGTAACTCCAAAAATACAACGACCAACAAGCTGAAATTTGTATCACACCTACTTGGATATGTTTCCTCAATGGCCTCCAAATTTTACGGTCTGAACCATTTTATCAAAAAAATTATTGCGAAAATGTTGAGATGACGTGTAAATAACATACCTTAGAAAGCATCATGAAAATAATTTATCCTCCCTTGAATTTCAGCCTTCTTCACTTCACCTTCCCTCTAAAATTTGGCTTAGATATCCTTTGGTTACCTCAGTCACCTGTAGATATTCAATATGCTCAAGTGTGATTAAAATGAGAGAGCCTTGTCTCTTATTTATACTTCCATGTAGCTTCGTCAAGGGGTTACCTTTTAACCATCTTAACCCACTTTCCTTATTTTAGGGTTGACCCACTTCTAACCAATTGCAAACTTAGTAATTTCTCCATTAACTTTATTATTTAAACAATTTATTTTGTATTCACTTTGACTACAATCATCACTTCACTTTATTATTTGCCTTCTAAAACCACTTTGATTACTTTGACCTTTTAGGGCTTCTAGATGACTCATGAGGGTTCTCCAACTTCACATGGCCATAACTCTCTAATCGTGAGGAGTTATGTGACGTTCCACATACCAATAGAAATGGAATGACATGTAATATCCATCTAGAATAGTCTATCCTGAAAATATATCAAAAATCATACCATTATCCATCAAACAAACTTGGGTCCATTACCCAAACCTGGGTTATCCAACTTCTCATGGCCATAACTCTCTAACCATGAGGCATTATGTGACGTTCCACAAACCACCGGAAATGGAATGACATGTAATATCCATATAGAATAGTATTACCTTCAAATATGTTAAAAATCATACCATTATACATGAAACAACCTTGGGTCAATTACTCAAACCTTTGTGCTACCAAAATTTGCTACTAGACTTTCTCCAAGGGTTGACATCAATCACTAAGGTTTGACATCAATTTACAATCTCACTCTCCAATGGTTGACATCAATGACAACCAACAATCCATACCAATTGTCCATCAACCTAAGTCAATTGTCTGACACGTCCATCAACTTCAAGTGCCAATTTTTCTTATTTTGATCAATCATTTTCTTTAGAATATGAATGAGTGTCTTATTGGTAGACTCAGAAAGGCCATTTCCTTATGGATAATAGCTCGATGATTGTCCCATCACAATGCCATACTATTCAAAAAAAATTGTGAATTTTGATCCAATGAAAATTGATCCATTGTATGTAATGAGTTTCTTTGGAACACCAAATCTTAACAAGATGTTATCCTTAAGGAATTTAACCAATTCATCAGAGTTGATCTTTTTCAATATTTTTTATTCTTTCCATTTCATGGAGTAGTCCGTATCAGTGAGAATATATGCGTGACCGTTACTTGATTTTGGATTTATTTTCCCAATGAAATCCAACCCCCATTGTGTGAATGGATG
Organism: Picea sitchensis; assembly: GCA_010110895.2. Lineage (NCBI taxonomy): Eukaryota > Viridiplantae > Streptophyta > Pinopsida > Pinales > Pinaceae > Picea > Picea sitchensis. Next base: position 11,414 of record SNQJ01S0112327.1, read on the forward strand.
TTCTACTGATATAGGTTGGAAATGCATTGCAGACCTCTTCATTTTTCCTAAGAATTGTTGACATGGAATGCATCTTCTCATCGTCCCATATGAGTCCTTGAAAATTGATGGAAAATAATATCCAACTCTAATTATCTTATGTATTGTAGTAGTTGGTGCAAAATGTCCTCCGCATATACCTTCATGGAATTCTTGTATTAGTCATTGGGACTTATTTTCATCTACACATATTAATAACATGCCATCATAGTTTATTTTGAATAATATTTCAACAATCAATAAATACTGAATTGACTTCATCTTTAAATCTCTTCTTTCCTTTGGAGTCAAGTTTATGGGAAATTGACCAGATTTTAAGTAGAATACAATGTCTTTGTACCACTCGGAATTGGATATAGGTTTTATGATTCAATATGAAATCACTCCATTCAGGGCTTCACTATCCGCAATGAGTTTACATAATCCTTGTCCTTTGACTACTTTCAAAGGATTGATTTCAATATCATACTCTTGAATTTTTTCCATCCAATTCACGAATTTCCCTTCTCTTAGTTTTTTGTTTGAAAGCATCTTTACTGGAGAAGATGGAACATATGCTATTACATGAGAATTTAAAATATAAGTCCAAAAGTGAGTGACTTATTTTAAAAGAGATAAGGCTTCATTCTCCGATTCTGAGTATCTTAATTCATAGTCATGGAAGGTATTACTCATAAAGCTAATTGGTAATTCTCCACCCTTTACATTTCTTTCAGTAAGGACTAATGCCACAACACTTTCTATAGAAAACAAATACATGATAAAGTCTCTCTGAAAATATGGACTGATGAGGATCAATGCTGTAGTGATTTCCTTTTTGATGTTACTAAAGGCTTTATGTGTATCCTAACTTCATTCAAACCTTTGGTCTTTATTTAACAAGAAATTAATCGGTTTTACTATGCTCACGTAATCAAGAAAAAATCTCCACACAAAATTGATTTTTCCAAACAATGAATAGACTCCTTTCTTAGAAGATGGAGGATTGAATTCATCGATAGCCCTAACCCTTTGTGGGTCAATATAAATTCCTTATTTATAGACAATGTGCCCCAACAACTTGCCTCCAACTACAAAAAACAAACATTTCTTCGGATTCAGAGTAGCTCCATACATTCTAAATAATGCAAATACTTTCCTTAGATGATGGATATGTTAATTTATTGTTATTGAATGGACTGATAGATCATCCTGGTAATTTGCCATGAATTTTCCTATCAATTCTTCAAATGCGTGGTCCATATCTCTCTCGAAAGTAGCTCCAACATTTTTCAAACCAAATGGCATTCGAGCATACACATATGTCTCCCAAGGTGTTATGAAAGTCATCTTAGGCATGTCATCCTCTACAACTAAAACTTGATTGTATCCAGACAAACCATCCAATGTGGAGATACAAGCAGATCCTGTAACCTATTGAAGAAGGAATTTCATGTTAGGAAGAGGGTAATTGTATTTTACACTTGATTTATTGAGATCCCTAAAATCCACACACATGCGAATCTTGTTGGATTTACTTCACACACACCTAGGATTTCTTTTTCCTAATGTTTTTTTCTTGTTTATTAGTCATTATTCAGTCTCCTATATTTTAGGAAGAATATTCCTCTAGGGAGAATATTCTCTTTAGTTTTCACTTCAGTTTGATCAGTTGAGTGGAGTCTAGATGCTACATTGATATTGCCACCATGCAACATTGGGATCATCACTAGCTAATCTCCTCCTCACTTCACTCTGTCTCAATTAGTTAACTGAAGACTGATAAACTAGTTAACTCATCTAGGTGGCAATTTACTCCTGCAACTGCCTGAGAGAATAGACTAGGTGGCAGTTTATTCCTGTAACTACTAGCGTGTTTCTAGATCACTCTAGACCACCACTATGGTGCATTGGATTCTCCTCTACTGTGCATTGGTTGAGTTATACAGAGTATATCATCTGTAAATTATTCATTATTCATTCGATTAATGAAAATTCTTCCATTATTTATGTCATGCTTCTTCTTTCTCAATTTCTCTCTGCAAATATGTGTGTTATTTTCTATCTAGATCTATTTTTTGTAGTTTAAACACATTTACATGGTATCATAGCCGAAATACTATTAAGCAAAAGACACACCGAATTATTTTTGCAGGTACCAAATATTGAAGACAACGAAAAAATGGAATTCCCAAAAGAATTCATTCTTACACCTTACAATTAATTTGCATGGAAGGAGAGGATAATCATGCATATTCAAAGAAGAGGATTGTATAGGTTAACCATGAACACATAAACATAACTAACATCAGCCATAGAAAAATCCAAGTATCTAAATCGAACGGATGAAGCATTCAGAACAATTTGCAGTCTCATTTCTCCCGATCTCCTTGTAAAACCCCCAATGAAGCCTGGACCACCATGGAAGGGATCATTGGAAAAAAGGATGAGATGAGGGGACACATTCTCGATTTGGAATTTCTCACATTGGATCCAAAAATCTTCGACAATCTCCAATATGTCTTTACAAAATTTAAGGATTTACTATTGGAACTCAAGGCTTGTGGGGTTGATAAATCTAAGGAGGAGAAACACATATTTCTCACCATTCTCCCCAAATTTGGTCCTGAATTATCTATGTTTGTATACACATTACATTCAATCAAATTCTCCTCTGGAGCCACATGGAAGATGCCTTCTCTTGAGGAATTTATCAAATCCCTGACACAAGAGCAGACCAAGCTCATCAACATGGGAAAAATAAAATGCCCAAAGTAACATGAACTTAATGTGAAATATGGTAGATATAATCAACATAAAAAATATAAAGATAAAGAAAAAATTAAATCACATGCAAATCCGAAGAAGGAAGGGTACTCAAAACCCTTCATCGATGCCTCTAGATCCAAAGGTGGAAAGGGAATAAAAGGGGATAAATGCATATACTTCCATAAAGGATTCCATCCAGAATCCACATGCATGTAGAAACAAATAGATGTAATGACTCAAATAATTCAGAAAAATAACCTTGGATATCTCATCCTCGAGGGTGCCAAGAAGAAGAATCCAAAAGATTATAATCCCAAGAATGATAATTCTAGCCATGCCTTGATTGCCATCAACTCCTCTCCCGATGCTTGGATCACAAATTCAAGAGAATCACATCACATGGCTGACACAAAAGTAGTCTATTCTTCATTGGATGCATGCAAAGGTCCTCCTATTCTGATGGGTGAAAACTCTCCAGTCGAGGTTACCAGTAGAGGAAGGATTGAACTCACCAACGGAAGCTTCGAGAATGTGCTACACGTTCCCAAACTTTTTTTCAGTCTTCTCTCCATGTATCAGATGAAAATTTCAGGAAATAGAAAGAAAGTAATATTCACACCTGATACAATGGATATATATGACATTCAAACCAATTCCAGGGTTGCTACTAGTGAGGTAAATCATCAATCTAGATTGTATACATTTTTTGAATTTATTGAACCAAATTCTTTTTTACTTCTTACCCATGCTAATGAAAGTAGTAGGATATGGCACAAAAGGTTCAGGCATTTGAATTTCAGATATATGAAAAATCTTAGAAAGAAAGGATTGGTTGATGGTCTACCAGACATCCATTTCTCCAAAGGAATCTGTGAAGGTTGTGTTCTTGGAAAACACCCTCAAGAGAAATTCGACAAAGGAAAGACTCAGAGAGCTTCCTCTCCTCTAGATTTGATCCATAGTGACCTCATGGTCCCTTTTCCGCATCCATCAATCAATGAAGCAAGGTATGTGCTCATTTTTTTGATGATTTCTCACGTTTCACATGGATTTATTTTCCTAGGAAAAAATCAAATGTCTTTCAACACCTCAAATATTTCAAGCCCTTGTTGAGACATAGTCCAGAAAGAAAATAAAATTTCTCCAAACTGATAATGGGGGAGAGTATGTAAACCATGAGATCCATAATATTTTTCATGGGGCATGGATTCAATTGCAACACAGTTCCCTACACTTTGCAGCAAAATAGAGTTGTTGAGCAGCAAAATAGATCTCTAAAAGAGATGGCATCTTGCATGTTGCATGCAAAGTTACTTCCACAGAGATTATGGGGAGAACCACTTAATTGTGCAACCTACATCCAAAAAATATCTCCCCATAGATATGTCAAGGATAACACCCCCTACGAGGCTTGGAGCAACCTCAAACCAAAAGTGACCCACTTTCATATTTTCGGTTAACGTGCACAAAGGAAGGCACTTGATCCACATAAGGAACTTGATCCAATTTCATATTTTCGGTTCACGTGAAAAGAGGAAGGCACTTGATCCACAGAGCACATAGTGTATTTTTGTTGGATACCATGACAGTGTGAAGGGATATCGACTCATTGATCTTTCCTCATATCGGATCATCATTGAGCGTAGTGCCCAATTCGAGGAAAGTGTCTCACATGTACCTCAACAACCACATGCAGACACCTTTGTTCTTCCACCTGTTAGAGATGATGAACATGCACATGTCGAATCTTCTTCAGACAAGAGTTTTGATTCAGAGGATTTAGATGATCCAGATACAGATTCAATACAGTTTGATGCATAGTCAGTGCATCCAGATGCAGATGCAGAGCCATAGCAGAGGCCCAGACTACTCTTCAGGATGTAGGGGATCTTGTTGGTGATCTAGTCGATACTAGGAGGACTCAATTTGATTTTGAGGAGCCTCCTCTTACAATCACTACCACTAAACCATTTCCACCTAGGCATCTTTTCTTGGTTCAGTCTTCATATCCACAGTATTATGGCGAGGTTGCTGGAAACCCCTTTTGGGAATACACCATGCAGGAGCAGTACAACTCCCTCCTCGAGAACCAGACTTGGGATTTGGTTCCCCTTCCTTTTGGAAAGAAAATATTTAGGTGCATATGGGTGTACAGGACCAAGAGTGCGACATATGGATAGATTAACAGATACAAATATAGACTTGTTTCCAAAGGATTTCAGTAGGTGCATGTCATTGACTATGATGAGACCTTCACTCCACTAGAGAATATGGATTCCATATGATTGGCACTTTCCATTGCAGCAACAAAGGGATGGGAATTCCATCATATGGATGTGAAGAATGCATTTATTCATGGTGATATCTCTGAGCATATCTATATGGAGAATCCTCAGGGATTTATGCCAGATTCATCTTTGGTCTATTGACTGAAGAAGTCTCTTTATGGCCTCAAGCAGGCTCCGAGGGCATGGTATGCCAAGATGGAATCCTACCTGCTGTCACATAAATTTGTACGTTGTAAATAAGACTTGAATGTTTACATGCTCAGGACGACTGATTCACTTCTACTCTAAAATTTGTATGTTGATGATTTGCTGATCATTGGTTTCTCGAATTTAGTGATCATTGGTTTCTCGACTTTAGAGATTGTTGCAGTCAAGAGGATTCTACATGACAGGTTCTTGATGATAGACATGGGTCCACTACATTTCTTCCTTGGACTCGATATCAGTCAAGATGCATCAGGCATCAAACTGACTTAGGCAAAGTATGTACGAGATCTCCTTGAGATATTTCACATGACAGACTGTAAGTCTGCTCCAACTCCTTTGCTATTAGGAGTCAAACTTGAGGATGGTGGGGACACTCCACTGGTTGAAAACACACTGTACATACAACTAGTGGGGAGCTTTTTGTATCTCACATAGTCCAGGCCAGACCTCTCCTATGCAATTGGCGCAGTTTCCAAGTTCATGCAGGAGTCGCATGAGCTACATTGGAAGGATGAAAAGCATATACTTCGATACGTATAGGGTACCATCACCTTTGGGATCCATTATGCAACATACTCTACATTGGATCTCATTAGGTTCATTGATTCCAATTGGGTTGGAGATAGTACTGATCACAAGTCCACATCTGGTTACTCACTCAGTCTTAGTTCCGGGCCTATCTATTGGTCGAGCAACAAGTAGGATGCTATTGCTCTATCTTCAACATAGGAAGAGTATAGAGGGGTAGTTAACATAACCATTCAGGATATGTTGCTACAACATTTTCTCACTGATTTAGGAATTCAGTTTCATCGACCAATCGTCATTTAGTGTGACAACCAAAGAACTTTGAAGTTCTACAGAGATCCAGTTCAGAGACAACAGATGAAGCACATTGAGATCCACATGCACTGCATCTGAGACTTAGTACAAGAGGGTATATTCAGCCTATAGTTATATCCTTCAACAAAACAGACTACAGACATCTTCACCAATACCTTCACTGAGAAGAAGTTCCATTCTCTACGAAGTCATCTTGGAGTGAAGGATATAGTTTCCTAACAATTGTCAATTCTTATTTTTACATACATTGTACCTTGAGGGGGGGTTTTTCCCATGAGGTTTTCCCTCTTTCCTCACTTTATTTCAGTGTATCTTTTGTATTTGGGTACCTAACATGGCCTTGTTTCCAGGACCCATTCTTTATTTTCACCATAGTGATGTTCAGGGGGGTTGTTGGAGTTACTTCACACACACCTAGGATTTCTTTTTCCTAAGGTTTTTTCCTTTTTTATTAGTCATTATTCAATATCTTATATTTTAGGAATAATATTCCTCCATGGATAATATCCTCTTTAGTTTTCACTTCAGTTTGATCAGTTGAGTGGAGTCTAGATGCTACATTGGTATTGTAACCATGAAACATTGGGATCATCACCAGCTAATGCACATTATCCTTGGCATCATCACTAGACTAGCAAATTAACCATGATTCCCTAATCTCCTACTGACTTCACTATGTTTCAGTCAGTTAACTGAAGATTGATAGACTAGTTAGCTCAGCTAGGTGGCAGTTTACTCCTGCAACTTCCTGAGAGACTAGACTAGGTGGAAATTTACTCCCGTAACTACTGGTGTGTGTCCAAATCACTCTATACCACCACTATGGCACATTGGATTCTCCTACAGTGTGCATTGGTTAAGTTATATAGAGTATATCATGTGTAAAGTTTTCATTATTCATTTGTTTAATGATAATTCTTCCATTCTTTCTCTCCTGCTTCTTCTTTCCCAATTTCTCTCTACAAATGTGTGTGTTATTTTCTGGCTAGATCTATTTTTTGTAGGTTCAACACATTTACAAATCTCCCCATTTTTTTTCCTGACAACTACTGGGTTTGATAGCCAGTCAAAATGTCTGATGGGATATATTATTCCAACTTTCTTCAATTTTTCCAACTCGATTTTCTCCAAAGGTTTTAACTTGGGATCCATCATTCTTATTTTCATCTTAACGAGATTTGTTCCTACTCTTAATGGAATAATATGCTGAAATATTGTTTTATCATAGGATTTTTGGTCATCATAAAATCCAAGCAAAAACATCAAAATACTCTTTAAAAAGGGCGATATATTGATCAAGTTCTTCATATGTACAATCAATTCCCAAATTTATGTACTTTGGGGAACCATCAATCCCAATATTGAATTTCTTCATTTCTTGAACCTTTCGGATTGATACTTCTTCTGTGATATTTTTGGTATGATCATCTCTTGTGAAAAGAGACTCATATTGGACACAATTATTTGGAACAAGGGAAATGTCATTATATTCATTCTAATTTTCATTTGCTAGAAAATCCTTTAAGTCCTCATCATTTTCAAACACTTGGAGATACTCTTGATTGGCTGGCATTGAGGGTTGAAATGCTCTTTTACTTGAAAATATGTCTCACTCTGGATGTCATCTGGATTTGAAAATGAAGCGACCAATGCTAGAGAATCTTCTTTTTTATTTTTATCCCTTGGAATAAAATATATATTGAAGGAAATAAAGGCCTCCATAAATTCATTCACTCTTTTGAAATATAGTTTGATGCTTTCCTTTTTGATTTTATATTTCTGAGTGATTTGATTTATTATCAGTTCTAAATCCCTAGTGAAAATCTACTGTTAAATCTTCATCTCTAGTGCCAGGATAATTCCTTGAATTAAGAATTCATACTCTACTTCATTATTTGTACAAGGGAACTCAAGTATCATGGCATGTGGGTATACAATATTCTTGGGGATTTTGAGTACAATCCCAAATCCGCTTCCTGAGTTTGAACAAGCTCCATCGAATGAAATCCTCCAATAGCCAACAAAGTAATTATCTTTACTCTTCCATAGTTTCATGTGCATAGTTTCCAATACCAACATGTATATAATCTTCCATCAGTTCATTATCCTTAGTTTTGAAAGAAAGTGGTAGCCTAGGTTCACGAGGAACTTTGATCGTTTATCCATATTTATCAAGTAACATAATATAACTTCCATCATTCATTATATAGACACCGATCATGGAAGACTAGTCTCTTCCGAGGACAACTCTATATGCAGGAGCAAGATCTTCCACCATAATATAAAAAACTGTAATAATATGGGGAGGGATAGTAATCCAAGCGTAAAAATTCTTAATTTCTCCATATGTTGGTGACTTCCTAGAATCAATTGCATAGATGATTTCTCATGTTTCATAATATGTTTTATAGCTCATGCCAAGTGCCTCCATTACTTCCAAAGGCACGATATCTTTTGTCGCCCCAATATCTATCAGAGAATTATTGTAACACCATTGTTTCCCCCAAATTGTAAATATTATTATTACTATGAACATAACTATAGACATATCTACCATATGAATGTTGGACAAATAGTGAATCCTTCCATAGAAATTAATGTATATATTTTTGTTATTAAATGGGAGGTAATTAGTGGCATGACTGCTGAAAGAGGGTTGCCGGATAGATCATGATGCATGAGAAGGGATGGTAGGGGAACCGATGATGGTGATTTGACACTTTCCAAGACGATACCCTACAAGATATAAATGTATATATCCGTAACAATTTTCTGCCACCCCCCCCCAACCCAAANAAAAAAAAAAAAAAAAAAAACTTAGTTACTAGTGAGTCTGGTAGTTGGGAGGTATTCCCTTAACAATCAATGAGGGGTATGTGAAGAGTACCATATGAAAATCACTGACCTGACCCACAAAATCTTGTTGGGCAAGGAAAGAAAAGAGAGGAAACTCGTGGGAAGAGGGGATAAGCACAATCAAAAGACACGCGAATGGTCTAGAGGAACAATAGAAAAGAATAAGAATGCACAAGGCTCTCTAGTTCTAAGGAAGACAACTCTAAATAAAATATTCTGGTTACAGGAGTTCTTGGACAATGTTTTCTAATCAAGTTGATAAACAAAGTTCCACTGATTGAGTGAGCAATCAAAATAGACTCCCTTGATTGGTGGATAGAAAACTGGATTTCGAGGTTCCTGTGGGAAAATGAGGGTAACCTTTTTCCCTTTTTATTCTGAGATCAAGAAGAATCCCTCTCATGGAATCATGATATATCTAGGGGGTGGCCAGTTGTGGAATATTCCAAGAACAACTGTGCCTATAATTGGGTGGAAAAGGGAATGCTTTTCAACAATTTCCAACTAAATTCCAAAGTTTCAGATAAGTGTGAATCTGATTTTTAATTTACCTTGATTGTTTTGTTGTAATATGTAATTCCTTGAGCTAAATGATGGCATGTTTGTTTATATCGTTTAATGGTATAGTTTGTGGATCTTATGGCCTAGCGGTCTGGGAAGTTTGAAGTAGAAATTAAATCTCATATTCTATCAATGACTTCTTGTTTAATCATATTTCGCAAAGGACACCTATGATTAATGGGTTTCGAAAGGAATTGGGGTAGACAGAAAGATGGCCTCTATTTGAATTTATATATGCATTGATTCCCCCATTGGACTAACCCAGGGATCGAATCCACAAATCCAGAGTTGGGATAGACTCTATAGGATGGTCCTGAACTCTTAAATCCCTCAAGATTTCCTTCCCTGCTATAGATTATGAGTTCTATAGGCAAAAGGTGCTTCCTTCAAACCATTATTCCAAGTGACCTTAGGCTCAAGTCTATGGGATTAACCAAATCTTGGAAACGATTCAAGAGTGTCCCTCTTGGGGATTGTCGAGTCCCATATGATCTAGACCTGAAACCATTCACTATGCCCAAAAGGATCTAAACCCTCTGGGATTTGGGACTTTGGGATGTTGGAACCTCACAACATCCACTTTTTACTGAAGGCAACCTATTGGAATGGTGAGTAGATGGTTTGACTGGAAATTGGCGGTCTCGTACTTGTTATCATGGTATCTTCCTTATCGTTAAACACCTACCAGCTTTTGGTCGTGGGTATTCCCTTCATCATTGATCACGATCACAAATCAAGAGGGAGTGGATACCTTTTTCTATTGGTTATTACTCCTTCTTATTATATCCTTCCACTACCCTCAATCAAGCGATCAAAAAGGATCTCGAATGATCTTAGATCGATGGCCTACAAAACTTCGAGGATTCTAGGACTTTGAGACTTCAGGACTTCACAGTGAAGAATAAGATGTGATTTGGCATGAATACCAGTGATTAATTAAACAATATGATTATATAAATATCATGATTAACTTTAAGTTAAGTACCTATGTAGGACTCTCTCTGGGATTCTGTAACTTTGTAACTTCAGGACTCTGGGGCTCTGAGAGATTTGAGGATATAGGAGGGTCTGGTAAACACCGAAGCACCAAAACTCCCTCGTTAATGTGTCAAGCCCTAATTGGGTGGGCCTGCATATGCCATGGTGATGTAGCATGACTAGGAAGGTCCACGTGGCACTATGGTATGGGACATGAGTTAAGGTGGGACCCACTTCCCCCTTGTCAAATTTAGGCTATGGGTAAGTGAGGATAGATCCCAACCATTATATATAAGGGTGGATGTAAATCCACCCTATATCTTGGAGTGGTGAGAGACTTTGGGACTTCAGGTCTTCAGGAATTTTTATACCTGTGTAATAATGTTGAAGGGTCGAAGGCTCGATATCCGCGAAGACTGGGAAATACTCCCTACAGCTAGTGACCACATCATCGCCAGGGGTGGTGACCTAGGTCATGACAATTCCATTTCATATGGTATGGTGGGAGTGAGGCCACATGGATTCCACATGGTGAAGAGGATGGCCATTGTCTAATGACGTCCTGAAAACTTTGGAGGACCAAAACGTTTAAACCAGAGCTTGAGTTCGGAAAAGGTTATAGTCGTTGGAAAGATATTGGTGAGAACAAAGCGATGGAAACCTTATACGAAGGATTCATAAAGCTATATGAAAATACAAAATTTATGTCCATTCCCTTAAAAGGCTACTTAGGGGGTCGGGTGTGTGACAAATTTGTATCAGAGTAGGCAACAACACTCAACCTGCTTGGGCTCATGAAAGAGAAGAACAAACTTTAATAGAAAACCTTAAGGGGAAGGGCACTCTACCTTACCCACATGTAAGAGCTTATTTAAGCTTTACTACTGAAAAGAGTGAGACCATATGCTATTTACATGCTCTGAATATGAACTACATATTGTTGTTATATGTGGAATAATGAAGCTAATTTTACCTTACAATTTTTTTTTACCTATGTTGTTCATAAAATTTGAGGACAATTGACTAAAAAAAAATGTTTTTATCAACACTTAAATAGTCTGTGGATGGAAAGAAAAACTACATTGTAAATAATGGTGACACACCATGATTTGGGGGAAATCTCCCATAATAGAGACGAATATTATGTTTAGAGGAGGGTGGCGAAAACCCCTCCAGATTTAGCTTAAACTGTAAGAAGCCTTATGGCAGAATTACAAATATTTAAAGAAGACAATAAGAGACTCATGAGAGAACAAGAGAATAAAACTGAATTAAATGCAATTATGTTGCAAATCCTATCAGACATATAAAGGAAACTGCAACATGGACCGATGGCCAATAATGTGGACACACATAATATTAAGAGAACCCATAGTCCGCCTGAGATACAAAAGCATGGCCCTGAAAATAGAAACACAATAATAAGCACCTCAAAGAAGGCCCAATATGGAGCCAAGAGGCATGTTGATGTCAAGGATTCAACTAAAGAATCCTCTAGTGAGGGAACTGCCAACTCCAAGGAATTTTCTAGAAGTGATACTATTACATTCTCAGAGGAGAATAAAGAGGAGGAAACATTCCAGAAGCCATGATCCTGATTAGTTTAAGAAATCCAAACCACCCACTTTTAATGGATATATTAAGAAGGGGGAAGAAGTGGAATCTTGGTTACTTGGCCTAAAGAATTATTTCACAATTCATGACTACTATGAAAACTTAAAGTCCCGAATAGCCATTTTAAACTTGATTGGAAAGGCCTACATCTGGTGGGAGGACCTTAGGAATATGAAAGGAATTCATGAGAAGGAGTTGTCATGGAAACAATTTGAGAAATACTTTAAGAAACAATACCTATCTGAGAGGTAATATTCTGAAAAGACTAAGGAGTTCTATGAGCTAAAGTTAGAACAACTTACCATAGATGAATACATCAACAAATTCCTTGAGTTGATGAGGTATGTGCCTTATAAAAAGGATGAAAAGATGAAGATACAGTGTCTCATTAGTGGACTGCCTCAATCCTTTCGAGATAGGATTGAGTTTGATTAACCTAGGAACTTAGAACAAACCATAAGGAAGGCAAGGTATTGCTATGAGAAATTCAAGCACAAGGCAAAACCTCCTAAGGATTGGAAAAATGAGAGAAAATTTGGATTCAAGAAGAAGGGGTTTAAACCCTCAATATTTAAGAACCATGGGAAAGGCTCTAAGATGAGCCTTCCTACTAAAAGTGTGTATCAACAAAATTTTC
>SNQJ01S0112327.1:24194-46134 GCA_010110895.2 Picea sitchensis
CACTATCACTGTGAGATATGCCACTATAAACCTCTACCAATAAACCTGAACCATGCAACAACCATGCATAAACCTGTACCTCAACCTCTAATCAATCTGTACCATAAACAAGTGCATCAACCATGCACCAACCTGTACCAAACAACCTGTAATCAACCTGTACCATAAAAAATTGCATCCAACCATGTACCAAGTATGTACCAATCATGTGTCAACTACTCATCAACTATAAATCATCAATATGTACCAACATCATCAACTATACACCTTATGTATGTGCCAACTCATCAACTACTTGTCTCAACCATGTACCCAACTTGTACCTCAACCAAAGGCCCTCATAAATTTCATCATACAAATATGATTTGTAACTCTGTAATAGACCTAGTGCATATGATCACATACCTTCAAACCTTCCTTAAATTTAAACGACAAGAGACTAGCATTTTCATCAAACTTTTCTTTAGTCTCACATGACTAGTTTTCGATTCGTCAACAACCCTAACTTGCAATAATCATAACTTTGTACCTGTAATGAATAAATATATGAAACTAATAAAAAAAAATCTTCAGTGTGTTTTATGCAATTCCTCCAGGTTTCACTACTTGTAACCTCTCAGAAAAGGAGTTATAGAAAAAATGACACACCTTGCTGAATTCTAGCTTATTCTAGAGAGAAACCTTGTAGAGCGTGCCCCAACAAAAATATTTGTTAAATTGATATGAAACTATTAAAAAGAGTAATAAAGACTGTACTCTAACCAACACATTTGGTCTCACTAAATTTGGGTCTGTTATGAAGAAGTTATGACGTGTTTACCCGAAACACCTGTTTTTGACTAGTTTCAGGACTAGCCACAAACCCTATTTTCTACAAAGAGTAACTCCAAAGTACAACGACCCACAAGATGAATTTCTTACCACAAATACTTGGATATGTTTCCTCAATGTAATATAAATTTCACGGTCTGAATCATTCTATAAAAAAAATTATTGCGAAAATGGTGAGATGACCTGAAAAACACTTACCTTAGAAAGAATCATCAAAAGAATTTATCCTTGCTTGAATTTCGGCCTTCTTTTCTTCACTTTCCTCAGAAATTTGGCTTAGATATCCTTTTCATTACCTCAGACACCTATAGTTATTAAATATTCTTAAGTGTGTCTTAAATGAGAGAGCCTTGCCTCTTATTTATACTCTCCAAGTAGCTTCCTTAAAAACATCTTCTAGGTCACTTTGCTCACTTTTCTTATTTTAGGGTTAACCCACTTCTAATTTCTCCATTAAATTTATTATTCAAATAATTTATTTTGTATTCAATTTGAATTATAGTACACTCATCACTTAACTTTATTATTTATCTTCTAAAATCTCTTAAATCCCTTTGACTAATTTAACCTTTTGGGGCTTCAAGCCAACATATGAGGGTCCTCTAACTTTGTAAGGCCATAACTCTCAAAACGTGAGGAGTTATGTGACGTTCCACATACCACCATAAATGGAATGACATGTACTATCCATATATAATAGTATTGCCTGCAAATATATCAAAACTCATACCGTTATCCATAAAAAAAACTTGGGTCCATTACCCAAACCTGGGTTCTCCAACTTCGCATGTCCATAACTCTCTAACTATGAGGAGTTATGTGACATTCCACATACCATCTAAAATGGAGTGACAAACACTATGCACATAGGATAGTTTCACTGACAAATTCATTGTCCTTCATCTCATTATTCCAAAAATAATCCATACTTCTAGGATAAATCAGTCCGCAAAGCGTCTTCCCGTGAGGGATTTCACCATAAGGGGACCACTTTGGAGTTCATCCATTTCTACTTATTATCAACCATGACAAGATAATAATGAGTCATATTTACATCAAACAATATTGGTTCCATTATCGAACCTTTATGCTACGGGGCTTTCTTCAAGGGTTGACATCAATGACAACCAACCTTAATCAACAAGCCCTTATTCCTAGACACTTATCCCCCCCTCTCTTACACAGCCTAGTGGAAGTTCAGTCCCCCATAACTCTTTCTTCATGGTTGTTCTACATGCAACGATGTTGTTTATTAATAATCTTCATAATTACATATACAAAATCAGGCCCACTAGCCCTAGAGTCTAGGCTCTCCATCATAATAAACACATAAGCCTACTAGCTTATAATAACTCGGCCCACCATCCTATCAAACATGTTTACAATTCAGATTCACAACTGGGTTTCTACCTAGGCATATTACATAAATTATTTCGATGGACTTCATCACAGATTTTCCTAAGACTCAAAGACAAAATGACGCAATTATGGTAGTGATTGATAAACTAAGTAAATATGCACATTTTATACCTGTGAAATCTACTTACAAAGCAATCAATATCGCTAAAAACTTTATGAAAGAAATTTTTGGTTGCATTGAATTCCCAAGATGGTGATTTTAGATAGAGATGTCAAATTTACCTCTAATTTTTGGAAAGAATTGTTTGGGTTTGGATACTAATTTGAATTTCAGCACAAGTCACCATCCACAAATGGATGGTTAAATAGAATGAACAAACCAAATCATCTAATACATGTTGCGAATGTACGTAAGAACAAAACCAACTAAGTGGGAAGAGTATCTACAGTTAGTTGAGTTCGCTTACAATAATGGTTATCAGGAATCAACTAAGATTAGTCCCTTCGAAGTATTCTATGGAAGGAAATGCACAACCCAAATCAATTGGGATAATCCAGTTAACAAGATTATGGTGGGACCGTAAATGCTACAGGAAATGGAAAGAATGGTAAAAAGGGTACAATAGAAATTGAAAGAGGCACAAGACCGACAAAAAATCTATGAAGATCTAAAAAGAAGACATCGGGAATTCAAAATTGGGGAACATGTATATCTAAAAGTCAAATAAAGAAGAAGCTCTGTAAATCTAGGAATTTGTTCCAAGTTGGCACCAATATTTTGTGGCCCCTTCAAGATTTTCACTCGAATCAAACCCATGGCATATCAACTGGCACTTCCTGCAAATTTAAAAGTTCATAATGTTTTTCATGTTTTGTTATTGAAAAGATATATTCATGATCCTACTCACATCATTTATTAGAACATGGTGCAGGTGGAACTATAAGGCGAGTTCCAAGTGGAACCTATGTGTATTTTGGATAGGAAAGAAATAATAAATTGGAAAAGATCCATCTCCCAAATAAAAGTGCAATGGAAGCAATTTAGTCCCGAGGAGGCCACTTGGGAATTGAAAGAATATATGCGTAAGTATTACCCAATACTATTCCAAGAAATGATTGAACACTAAGGACAATTTTGTACTCAATGGGGAGAGGATGTGATGTCCTCTAATTATTTGAAATTAAATTCCAAGTTGAATTTAGAAATAAATTTCCATTTATGGAAAATATGAATTTAGAATTTTGGATTATGTAATTATTATTTTACAATTGTTGGGATAATATTTGACTTTCCCAACTGTCCTCTTTTATTGGACACATGTATGAGGCAAAACTTTTAATAAATTAAATGGTGGAAGAAAAATGGAACAACCAGGTTAAAAATATTTGACTATGACTCAATGAGTGGGGAACATGTTTGAGTTAGCTCATCGCTTATTTTTACAAGTGGTAGAAGTTGAATTTTCCCACTGGGCGCCTTTGAAAATCATGGATTTGTAAAGCTGTGAAATTCCCATGGAGGGAAAGGAATGGAAATACCTAGGCACAAGATAAATACAACATATGTGGGAGGAAGGACACCGCTTAGTTTGTTGGGGATTTAGAACTATTTTGTTGTTATGAGCACATATGGTATGAGGAAAATCAATCTATGATGTGTTGAATGTGACAATAACTAAGGATGATGACTCAGTTGTCCCTTATGGAGTCATGGTCAGGCTAGGGGGTGATCAAAACACGTGATCGTGGTTGTTTTGTTTCTATGGTTGGGTGGAACGTGGTTGTTCCATTTGTTTTCCAGCATCAATATTAAGATATGTATCTCAGCTATGTAATTTTATTGTTGATATTATGTTAGGGATATTATCTGATTTTTAATATGTTTTACATTGTATACATGTAAGTAAAATCTGTTTGAAGTGGATTGTACAGCCATGTGAAATTGTGGCTTACCACTGTGTAAGAATACCTGTAATCGCTTTGAAGTGGATTGTACAACCATGTTTGATTGTGGCTTACCACTGTGTAAGAATACTTGTAGTGGTGTTTATATGAAGCATAAATGTTTAGTATATGTGTGTGTGTGCATATATATATATATATATATATATATATATATATATATATATATATATATATATATGAAAACTATGTATATGTGCATACATACCATTAGGAATCTATATTTTTTATTGTTGTGCATTACTCAGAATAATCAAATACTTTAGAAAGAAAAGTATAAACAAATTGTATTGTTGTTCTACTATTATGCTAAGTATAAAGGAAAAGTCCCCAAATATTTTATTTTATCTATTATCCAAAAAAAATATATAGGATACAGTGGATTGTAGAATATAATCCATAATTTATGTTATTACAATCAATAGGTCGCTGACAAAAAATGTTACAGTTTGATTTTCCTTAGACCCAAGAACTCCTTATTTAGTATAAACAGAGATTTAAAGTACTACATGAACTGTGTGCGAGTGTGCATGGACTGGTGGAATAAATATGGAACTCAAATACCCTTTGTGGACAGGCCAATCTTCTTTACCAAGTGCACGATCTTTTCTCCCAACCTGCAAAGGAGTAATCCAATATTATTAGTATCTTACTATTGTACAAACATTACAGAATTAGATAAATAAAAGAGTCAAAGAATACTTCTCTGAGATCATGATTGAATACCAGAGGGTCAATGTTGCATTGTGAAGTAGTCGATCCATGAACCAGGAGGGGAAGTTGGGTTCCCTCGCAAGACAAAGGGACCCATAATCAATTTATATACATATGAAATTATTACTCACAGAAGTAATAAAACATAAACAAACTTCTAATTAAGTTCGATGCCTTTGATATCCTGTAGTTTATAATATACAGAGAGAAGATATACAAAAGGAATACTAGCGATAATCAAGAGTAGGGTTATAATAACCAACAATTATTACTACGAAGAAAATACCCAAACTTCATACAGAGGGACAAAGAATACTATGGAGAACTGACATATTAAAACAAAGCTACCTTTATACACAGGAGGGAATACTACTTACAGTAAAGGAACCATTAAAGTATGAAGTAAGGACAACGATTTACAAAATGCGATCTGGATATATATACATATATATGGGTAATAACAATAGAAAGAAGTTTAAATCGTGAAGCACCACAGAGGTGCAAATGAGGAAATATGGGTGTATGAAGATTCCAGTGAGGACCTAATTATTTTACTAAAATAGAAAGAAATCCTTGGTTATAATCAAATAAGAAGACTTTTTTTTTCTAAGTAGAGTGGTCGAAGGCTTTTTCCCTCAAAACTGTAGACAGATTGAATTATAAAAGTCGAGCTAACTTTAAAAGGGCAGGGTTGAATAGTCGTTGGTGTTTTAACAGAGACAGAGAAAGTTTTCCTTATTGGAAAGGATACTCCTTAACCACTGACTTCATACAAGAAGTGTTGTTTTCATTCTTCGATGAATAAGGTTTTTAACCTTTCTATATAAAATACAGAGCGCAATTAAGAAATTAAACTATAAAGATAAATAATCAAAGTCTGAAACGTATTCACTAAGTGTATGATGTTGTGAAGGCTACAGATAGGTGTTAAAATATAAGAGTTAATATCATAACCTTTTGGAAATGACTTTCATCTAGTCTCTACCTGTATAGGTCCCAAACTGACGGTTAATTCCTTACATAGTACTTCCAAGACAAAGTTTACGGATTATAACGACTATGTCCAAACTCAAAACCCGCATGAGAAAGTTGTAGAGAGTTTATCTTATAACCACAATGATCACGGTTTGACAGAGGAGGAACCAAATATGCATGCTTAAAGACAAACATCCAACAAAGGAGAAAACATAATAACAACCACCAAACCCAAATGTTACAATTTTAAGGGGTTTACCTAACATACAGGAAACATAATTATCACTTTGGAACCAAAGACGAGTGCATCTAAGGTTGCAGTATCATGTGGTTGTTACCTACAGACCAAAGAAATAAAAGTACGAGAAATGTGACTCAACAACCAAAGAGATTATACATGGCATAGACGCGAGAAGGTAGACTTACAAACATACATTACCCAGAGTATACATTACATAGATTATACATTGCACAGATAGGGAAGGCAGTTTTGTAAAAATACATTACACATACCAGAGAAGGAAACTTTGTAAAAATACATTGGATGGAGAACATAAAAAGTAGAACAGTTACTCACCCATGCACATGGAGAATCCCTAGAATGTGTTGTTCTTTCCATCCCTCACCAGAGCCAAAGAATTTCCAAAAAAATCATGATTCTCTTATAGTGTAGAGGGAAATATTTTACGAGACCAAAAAGGAAAATACGAAGAATGAATGAGACCTCGAAGCCATCGCTAGCGGGAGTAAGAGAGATTGGTATGGCTCATACCTTTGCCATGTGAAATCAAGGAAGTGGTGAGCCTACATTGGGAATTCCCCTATAGTGTTAGTTATAGAGGGTACTGGAAAGACCTATAACCATTAATGGGCTGGCTAGAATGTAAATTCATACAGGCTAGGTCAGCCTAGGTCTAGAACTAACTTGTCATCCACCTCAAATACAAATTACAAACCCATTAATTGTTGTGTTATGTTAACCTTTGATCGAGAAAACCGTGTTATCATATGCATAGGGTTACAAACCTTATTTTTTTATTCACATCATTTATTTTCTTTGTTTAAAACATAATTCATTGTGCTATGGTAAAATAGTATGAGGTTAAGGGTATTATAAACCCTAACTCATAGTATGTAACTTGGTTAGTATGCTCCTAGTTCAATAGTGTGTCCACAAAACATTTTAATCTTGTTTCCATGGTTTAGGTCACTTACATATTTCATAATATAGTTTATGAAACTATTTTTATCATGTATTAACATAACCCTGGTGCTTATTCTAAGGACTATGATAATGATGATCGCAAATTCTTCAATAAGGGTAAGTGTATGAATTCTAATATAATGACGACACTACGACGAAATATAACAGTAAGAGATAGATTGAATTTAAATATTTTTCGACCTTTAGGGATAATAATGATAGTGGAATAAGATATATAATGTATTATCTTTTGTGTCGCGAACCGTTTTTGATATTTTTTTTATTTATAGACTTAAGTTCCCTGATCAATTTTATTTTTTTTTAGTGAAATTTGGGGTATATTACATCCCTAATATTAGAATAGATTAGGATATCATCAATTAAAACCAACAAAAATATGTCCAA
This sequence comes from Picea sitchensis, assembly GCA_010110895.2. Classification (NCBI taxonomy): domain Eukaryota; kingdom Viridiplantae; phylum Streptophyta; class Pinopsida; order Pinales; family Pinaceae; genus Picea; species Picea sitchensis. The sequence goes on from SNQJ01S0112327.1 coordinate 31,645, forward strand.
GAAATTACTGAGTACATTATTCATTAATCACATAAAAGTGGTTGGTGCATGGCTAAGCCCAAACGATTGTTGGAAGATTGGTTGTTGTCATTGATGTCAACCCTAGTCACTAGTTTTGGACCGCAAGATTGATATGGTATCTGTACATGAAGGAAAATGCACATGCAGACACAATACCCATGGATGGATAGTATACCTCATGTTGTTTCTGGTGGTATGTGGCACGTCATGTGGATCCTCATGGTTGAGGAGAAATTAATTTTTTAAGTATGATGCTAAGGTCTTCTCAATTGAAGAAACTAGGGACTTGACCAAAATGACAATGGATGAATTACATGGGTCTTGTATAGCATATGAAATGAGAACAGGTACAGAAAGTGACCAGCCAAACAATGAAGAAGCCTTTAAATCCATAAAGAAGACAAAATACAAGGATAACGACCTTGATGAAGAAATAACAAATTTTGTAAGAAGGTTCCAGAAGGGAAGTGGAAGATACAAATGTAAGTCTCCTCTCAAATTCTTTAATTGTGGTAGAATAGGACATATTGTTGAAAACTGCTACTTTAAAAAGAGAAGTCTCAAAAATAAAAAGAGCTTCTACTCCAAGGATGATGACATCTCCTCAGATGAGAGTGATGAAGAAGATAATGATGGAGGAGAAGTCCTCTTCATAACCCAAGAAACCCAGCATGATGATCACAAGAATTCTAAAGAAGAATAAATCATTTTTGAAGAAGATTCATATGAAGAAACCAACCTTGATTCCTTTTGGGGATACAAAGACAATGCAGAGAGTGAAGAAGAAGATGAGAATCTTGAAAAGTTGAATCATGTTGAACTAAAAATAGCAAGCTTAGAAACACAAACATAATACTAAAAGGTGATTTGAGTAGTTGTGAAGAAGAGAATTACAAGCTTGAAAGGACCATTGATAGCTTGAAGGAACAATTAGAAAATTATGAGAAATTGAAAGAAGAATTGGATCAGAAAAAATGTGAGATACTATTAACAATAGAAAATTTGAAGAAGTTCGAAAAAGAACTGAGAAATTAGATGAGATCCTTAGCATTCAAAGATCTCCAAACGACAAGACAGGACTAGGATACAATGACAGTTTGAAGACAACAAAACAAGAGAAGGAAGATGAAAATGATGAAACCAACACTCGAGAACAAGTTGAACAACAAGATAGAAGGATAGAATTAAGAAGGAATGAGACATCAAGAAGATCCTCTCCCATCATGTATGAAAGAAATCATTATGAAGGAAACTACAGAAGAATAGATTGTGAACCTAGATGGACCACACCACAAAGAAGATCACTTAGTCCCAGGTATCAAAATTTATTTCTTGGACATTTTTATACTTGTGGAAATTTTGGATAGAAGGCAATCAATTGTAGAATCAATGAAAGGCATAACTATGAAAGCTACATGAATGGTGAAAATAGTAAATATGGAAATGTTCGTAGACCTGTCAGGAAAAATTATAATCCATTTGACCCATTAATGGATCAAAATACCATATGTTACAAGTGCAATAATCTTATTCACAAAGAACGAGATTGCAAAGAGATGAAGGAAGATAATTCTATGCCAAATGTATGTATACCAACTACAACATGGAAAAGGAAAGAAATTCCACAAAATGAAAATTGTCAAATAACATTGGTCACTAAATAATTCAAAGAAGAAGATGAATGGTTCATAGATAGTGGGTACTCATCTCATATGATCGGAGATCAAAGCAAATTTGTCATCTTAAAGAAAAAGGGTGGAAATGTTGCATTTGGAGATGACTCATCTACCAAAATACTTGGAAAAGGAACTATAAATCTTGGACGTGAAAATGCAGGCGGGTGACACGTGTCACGTTCTAACTGACATTTCCATCCTCCACATGCTCAAAACTTACTGACACATGGCACACATCCCATGTGTCCACGTCATCCTGGGTGACATACGCAAGCCACATCACTTTGGAATTCCGAGGTCCACATCACCTCCAGGTGACGTCATTGTGCCCCACCACTTAGGCTCTTCGGGCTTCGGGACTTCAAGCTTTGGGAGTTTCCACACTAGTAAACATTCGATTCTCCCGAACTCTGAATTCCTGAACTGGACAATCTGTCAACATGTGTCTCCCTTATCGGATAGTCCATATTAACCCTGGACTTCAGGACTTCGGGAGATACTGTTGCATAGATCAACGACTCGTTGATTTGAGATCAATGGTCCTCAATTACTTTGATACTTCGGGTAATTCTTTCCCTAGTACTTCGCTTTGTAAAACCCTCTGGAGTAAGTGAGGGATTTGGGGCCGCGTGTCCTTGTTGATGGATGATTTTGATGAACTCCAAGATTTGGGCCTTCGGGAATTCTGGATTTTCGGATCTGTCTTTCTTTCGAAGTGGTTATCCACCAGAGTATAGGATCTCCTGCCATGCATCCACCTCGATCAACATTCTGGATCTACTTCGGCTCTTTGGAGTTTCGATGGTTCAAGCACTATCATGTCACATCACTAAATGCCTTTCAATTTGTGGGGGCACGCATCGACGGTTTGGAGTAACACTCCTTTTTCCCCACAATTCTTCTGACACTAACAAGTAATCCCTTGGTGAAACCGTGGTTTGTATTGTGGGGCTTCCTTGGGAAATTAACTCCCATGCAACTTGGGCCCCTGCAATGCCTCTTGGTCGTCAATCTCTCTCTCCACTGGGATCTCAGGGTTGTGACTTAACCTTTTCTTTTCTTTCATCGAATGACACTTGTTCACCTGCCCTCCGATCCAATGATCCCTAATCTCTCTTGATCCCATAGTGGCGATCACTCTCGAATTCGAAGGGGGTGATCACGAACCTTCAAACCCTCACAAAGGACCTCTAACGTTCTAGCTCTTGTGTAGACTCTACAATGCCATTCCTCCTGATCTCTTCAATTTCACGGTCAGAATTCGATTTTGATCACGGGACTCTAACCAACATACCGGCCTAGTGTTTCAACCAGAAGCTCTGATACCAAACTGTAACATACCCAGCCACCCACAGGTCTGGGTACACCACCTTCAAGCCCACCCTCAGACTTATTTCTCTTATCGATACCTTTTTAAATTAATAAGTATGCATAAAAGAAAATGATTTAACCACGTGCACAACAATAACCAGTAAGCATGCATATTCTAAAGATGTAATCAAATGATAAATAAATACACAACGAAATACATTCATATACAGGTAGATAATACCATAACATAGAGCACTTGTCTTTATAAAAGAAGACACCAACTAGCTACAGACCAAGGACATTCCACCCAACCATAGACACTATTGTTCCCAAAACTCAACAACAGTGTCACCCCTGAGCCAGGGCTATGAATCCAAAAGGATGGTTCCAGAGTGTTACTTGGCTTCCCAAACCAATCATCACTCAAGATCTCTCAGGATTTCCCAACACTCGTAGCAATCCAAGTACCCATCTCTCTTCTACCCAGCTTGCACCACCCAAGAGAATGGACCTCTACCCTTCTCTACCATGCAATCCCTCAGGCATTCCTTCTCCTTATTCTAGGCTCCAGCGCAATTGGTCCAGAATATCGATGTTGGAACTCTCAAGACTCACAACTGTGAACAACATTGGACACAGGCCAATGCATCTCAGACATGCAGGCCTCAAGTGATGGCTAGATGACACCATAGACCACTTCAGCCAACAATATCATGGCTAATCTTTGGGAGTTCAGTTCCCTTTCCCAAATCAAGATGCGAGTGAGAATGGATTCATAAGTGATAGGTAAGAATGGAATGAATGAACGAGTGAGAAAGCGAATGAAGGATTGAACGAGCTATCAATCGAACCCCTCATCAGACCATAGGCGAGTTTAAGTAATTTGTTGGGAATCAAGAACCTCCTGGCCTTCCCCACGAATCCCACATAACTGATCCACCCCCTTATACCAAATTGTAATTAAAAATAGGAAATAAAAATTTATCTCCTCAAGCCCCCTCTCTTTTGGAATCATATCCCCCTATGACTCTAGTCCTTGTCTGTCTAGCAGCCAGTGATGTATGTATTATTAATAATGATCAAAACATTACATTTCTTGGGCACACTGGCCTTTTAATAATTGTTTGGTCACTCTAGCCTCTCAGCAATGTAGCAATACATTATTTAAAATGGGGGTTCAAAACCCGAGGTGTTACACACTGCCAATTATTGGTCAAACCATCTGATCATGGTTCCAATAGGTTGCCTTCGACAAAAAGTGGATGTTTTTAGGTTCCAACATCCCGAAGTCCTGAATATCGGAGAGCTTAGCTCCTTTTGTGCATAGCAAAGGGTTCCAGGTACTGATCATATGGGAATTGACAATCCATGAGATCTACACTCTTGAATCGTATCTGATATTTGGTTAAGGCAACAGACTTGAGCCTGTGGTCACTCAGAATAATGATTTGAAGGAAGCGCTTTTATCCTACATAACTCAGAATCTATAGCAGGGAAGGAAATATCGAGGGATTGACATGTTCAGGACCATCTTGTAGAGTCAATCCCAACTTTGGCTTTATGGATTCGGTCCCTAGGTCATTCCATTGGGGAAATTTGTGCATATACAGATTCAAGAAGAGGTCAACTCTCCTTCTTCCCCAATTATTTTCGAAACCTATTAATCATAGGTCTCCTTTTCTAAATATGATTAAACAGGAAGCCATTGAAAGAATATGAGATTTAATTTCTATTTCAAACTTCCCAAACTACTAGGCCATCAGATCCACAAACTATACCATTCAAAGAGATGAAAATTCATGCCATCATCTAGCTCAAGGAATTACATATTAAAACAAACAATCAAGGTTAAATAAAACTCAGAGTCACACTTATCTGCAACTTTGGAATTTATTTGGCAACTGCTGAAAGGGGTTACCTTTTCCACCCAACCATAGGCACAGTTGTTCTTGGATTATTCCTCAACTAGACACCCCCTATCTGAATTATTGTTACATGAGATCTATTCTAATTGATCTCAGCAACAACAGGGGACAAAAGCTACTCTCCTTTTCCCACAAGAACTTGGCAGTCCAGTTTTCTATCCACCAAGAAAGGGATTATTCTATGATTTCTCACTCAATCACTGCCACTCCATTTATCATCTTGATTAGAAAACACTATCCAAGCACTCCTATAACTAGAACATTTTATTCACAACCCTCTTCCTGAAAACCAGAGAGCTGCGTGTGCTCTTCTTCTTCTCTATTGGTCCTTTGAACCATTTGTGTGTCCTTTGTTTGTTCTTCTCCCCTTTTCCCATGAGTTTCCTCTCTTTTCTTTCCTTTCCCAACATTATTTCGTCGGTCAAGTCAAGAAGTTTCATATGGTACTCTTCCCATCTCCCTCATTGACTCTTCAGAGAATAAATCCCAACTACCAGCCTAACCGATAATTAAGTTTTTTTCTTTTTTGGACCAGAATACTATTATGGAGATGTGCATTTATATCCAACTGGGTACTGGCCTGGAAAGGGTTAACTCACCATTACTGGTTCCCCTACCATCCCTTCTCATGCATCATGATATATCTGGCAACCCTCTTTCAACAGTCATGCCACTAATTTCCTTTTATTTAATAACAAAAATATATATAGTAATTTCTATGCCAGGGTTCATTGTTTGTCCAACATTCGTATGGAAAATATGTCTATAGTTTTGTTCATAGTAATAATAAGATTTACAATTTGGGGGAAACATAGGTGTTACAATCCCCTCCCCCTTAAAATGAACACATCCCCGATGTTCTACATTTTGCTATTGTTTTTATGTACAACAGTGAACAAAAATGGGTATGCATGTTTCATGGCATCCTCCAATTCCCATGTGGCTTCATCTAGGCCGAAGTGTTTCCATTGCACCTTGACCTAGGAAATGACTCTAGTTCTGAGTGGAAACTCTTTCATGTCTAGTATGCATTGTGGTTTTGGTAGGAATTCTCCCTCTGGTTCCACCTGGATCACAAACCAGTCAATTATATGATTAGAATTGTGTACATATTTCTTCAATAACGAAACATGGAAAACATTATGCGTTTTTATTGTGGGAGGAAGTGCTAGTCTATATGCTACAAGTCCCACTCTATCCAAAATTTCAAAGGGTTCATAGAACTGAGGTGCCAAATTGGCACAATTTCCCATTCTCAAGGAACTTCTTATAGGTCTAATCCGGAGATACAAATGATCCCCTACTTTGAACTCCCTAGGAGTCTTATTTTTGTCTGCATAGATCTTTTGTCGGCCTTGAGCCACCTTCATATTATAACTTATTCGAACTGCTTGTTGTTCCATTTATTTTAATAGGTATGGCCCAAGTTTTATTATTTCCACTGGGTTATTCCGACTGATTGGAATGTTGCATTGCCTACCATACAAATCCTCAAAAGGACTCATCTTTAGGGATTCCTGATAGCCATTGTTATAAGAAAACTCTACCAGTGGTAGGTAGTTTTCCCATTTCCTGGGACGATGCATCACATGCATACTTAACATGTCCTCTAACACTTTGTTTAATCTCTTTGTCTTTCCATCAGTTTGAGGGTGATAGGCTGTACTAAATAGAAATTTAATTTCAAAACCAACAAACAAATATTTCCAAAAATTTGAAGTAAAGTTTGTATCTTTGTCTGATATGATTTCCTTAGGCATGCCATGTAGTATAAATATTTATTTCATGAAAATATTGGAAATATCTATTTTCTTTTAAGTTGAATTTATGAGGATAAAGTGAGCAACCTTTCTCATCTTGTCCACAACTACCATGATAATGTTATTCTACTTGGATGATTTAGGCAATCCTGTGATGAAATTTATTAGTGGCAATGATCATTTTATGATAACCAAGATGACCGGTATATGGTCTTTTATGTATTTCATTCATTATGAACCTCTTCAAGTCGTCACAATTTGGAATATACAACCTACCTTTGTAGGTTAGCAGGCCATCATTCAACAATTGATAGCCCTCATACTTTAGCCCTGTGGGATCTTTCTCTAGGTATGGTTTTACTGTTATGAAAAATACATATGGTTATTGTGCACTTTTTACTCTTGCCTTGATGTTTGGTTCATAGGTTATTACAACTCCCAAGTGAAGCACTTTCATACTTCTACTAAGGGAATCAACCATGTTATTTTTCTTTCCCTTAATATGTTTGATTTGAAAATCAAATTCACTAAGGAGATCCATCCACCTAGATTGACTAGCATTGAGTTTGGGATGGTCGAACAAGTATCGCAACCCAATATGGTATTTCATCAACGCAAATATTATGCCTAGGAAGTAATTCCTCCATATATTTAAAGCATGTATTATGGAAACAAATTCCAAGTCATGTGTCACATAATTGATTTCATGTTCATTTAATTTTATGGGTTCATAACAGATTACATGCCCTTCTTGCATGAGGACTCTTTTGAGTCCTTCTTTGTTGGATTATGTACACACCAAGAATTCCTTGTTTGGGTCTGCAATTTTCACTACTGGTGCATTGGTTAAAAGATGTTTTAGTTGGTGAAAACTCTCCTCACACTCTGTTGTCTAAATGAATTTAACTCCCTTTTTCTGTAGGGAGGTGATTATATAACCAATCCTGGAAAACCCTTTATGAACCTCCTATGGTATCTCTAGAGGCCCATAAAGGATTTTATATTAGAGACATTCCTTCGTATAGGCCAATCCATTATCGATTTGATATTGCCAGGGTCCACTTCCACTCCTTCCTCGGTGATGGCATGGCCTAAGTAATTAACCCTTTTAGAAAATAAATCGCACTTACTAAACTTGGCATAGAGCTTATGCTATGTTAGCACTTGAAGCACTAACTTGAGGCGTGATTTTCTCTTCTCTTAGAATAGATTAGAATGTCATCTATGAATACCAACACAAATTTGTCCAAGAGCTTACTGAGTACATTATTCATCAAGCACATAAAGGTGGTTGGTGCATTGGTAAGCCCAAATGGCACTATAACTTCAAATTCACAGTGTCCATACCTTTTCCTAAAGGATATTTTGTGTATGTCTTCATCCTTAATTCAGAATTGATGGTATCCAGACCTTAAGTCAATCTTGTAAAATATTGTAGCACCCCTTAGAAAGTCAAATGGGTCATTAATTCTTGGCAAAGGATACTTATTCTTAATGGTCATCTTGTTGAGTTTTCTATAGTCTATGCAAAACCTGAGGGTGTCATTCTTCTTCTTCACAAACAAGGTTGGTGCTCCCCAAGGAAACACACTAGGCCAGATGTAACCTTTTTCCAACATCGCCTTCAGTTGTAGTTTGAGCTCCACTAGCTCCATTGTACTCATTCTATAGGGTGATCTAGACATTGGCACCGCTCCAGATACAAGTTCTATTGAAAACTCAATATTTCTTCTTGGATTTAGACCCAGTACCTTCTCTGGAAACACATATTTGTACTCTCTTAATATAGGGTGGTCCTCTAAACTTGTTTCACTCTTCTCAACAGAGTTTGGTACTTGTATTGCATACAAAGGGAATTCTTTTCTGCAATACTTCTTCACTTGAAGGGATGAGATTTGTCTCACTGAGATAGGTTTTTGAATTACTTGTACGATTATGTTCTCCCCTTCCTGATATTCATATTTGAACATTTTATTGTAACAATCTAACTTGGATTTATGGGAATCCAACCAGTCCTTGCCAAGAAGCATGTCATAACATCATAAAGGAAGTATGTTTAGAGTTGTTCGGGTTACTATCCCATTCACAATAAGTTGGTATTCTAGTAAGACCTTTGTTATCTTTATTTTTGTTCCAATGGCTACTTGTACCATCTATGATTTAGCATGTTTTACTGGCTACAATTTACATTTCTCAATAGTTTGAGGGGCCACATAACTCATATTAGAACCAGGGTCAATCAAAATAGAAATAGGATGGTTGGACATCATACATTCAATATCCACCACTGAAGCTTGGTGATTTTCTTGTTGATTATCCAAGGCTACATAAATTTGTGGCATGCTCCTAGCCACATCATTAACTGTGGTAGCTTCCCAGATGTTGTATACGCTCATGTTTTCTTGTTGCCTATGGGGGAAATACCTCAACAAATTTTCTTCTCTGCATCCCCAACATTTCAGTGGTTCTCTCCTTTTCTCGTCAGTCTTTCCTGGGACTGATCCAAAGGGTTTATTTCCAATTGGAGATGGAAAATTCTATTTATACACACTTTTAGTAGGAAGATATGGAAAATTTTGTTGATACACACTTTTAGTAGGAAGGCTCATCTTAGAGCCTTTCCCATGGTTCTTAAATATTGAGGGTTTAAACCCCTTCTTCTTGAATCCAAATTTTCTCTCATTTTTCCAATCCTTAGGAGGTTTTGCCTTGTGCTTGAATTTCTCATAGCAATACCTTGCCTTCCTTATGGTTTGTTCTAAGTTCCTAGGTTAATCAAACTCAATCCTATCTCGAAAGGATTGAGGCAGTCCACTAATGAGACACTGTATCTTCATCTTTTCATCCTTTTTATAAGGCACATACCTCATCAACTCAAGGAATTTGTTGATGTATTCATCTATGGTAAGTTGTTCTAACTTTAGCTCATAGAACTCCTTAGTCTTTTCAGAATATTACCTCTCAGATAGGTATTGTTTCTTAAAGTATTTCTCAAATTGTTTCCATGACAACTCCTTCTCATGAATTCCTTTCATATTCCTAAGGTCCTCCCACCAGATGTAGGCCTTTCCAATCAAGTTTAAAATGGCTATTCGGGACTTTAAGTTTTCATAGTAGTCATGAATTGTGAAATAATTCTTTAGGCCAAGTAACCAAGATTCCACTTCTTCCCCCTTCTTAATATATCCATTAAAAGTGGGTGGTTTGGATTTCTTAAACTAATCAGGATCATGGCTTCTGGAATGTTTCCTCCTCTTTATTCTCCTCTGAGAATGTAATAGTATCACTTCTAGAAAATTCCTTGGAGTTGGCAGTTCCCTCACTAGAGGATTCTTTAGTTGAATCCTTGACATCAACATGCCTCTTGGCTCCATATTGGGCCTTCTTTGAGGTGCTTATTATTGTGTTTCTATTTTCAGGGCCATGCTTTTGTATCTCAGGCGGACTATGGGTTCTCTTAATATTATGTGTGTCCACATTATTGGCCATCGGTCCATGTTGCAGTTTCCTTTATATGTCTGATAGGATTTGCAACATAATTGCATTTAATTCAGTTTTATTCTCTTGTTCTCTCATGAGTCTCTTATTGTCTTCTTTAAATATTTGTAATTCTGCCATAAGGCTTCTTACAGTTTAAGCTAAATCTGGAGGGGTTTTCGCCACCCTCCTCTAAACATAATATTCGTCTCTATTATGGGAGATTTCCCCCAAATCATGGTGTGTCACCATTATTTACAATGTAGTTTTTCTTTCCATCCACAGACTATTTAAGTGTTGATAAAAACATTTTTTTTTAGTCAATTGTCCTCAAATTTTATGAACAACATAGGTAAAAAAAAATTGTAAGGTAAAATTAGCTTCATTATTCCACATATAACAACAATATGTAGTTCATATTCAGAGCATGTAAATAGCATATGGTCTCACTCTTTTCAGTAGTAAAGCTTAAATAAGCTCTTACATGTGGGTAAGGTAGAGTGCCCTTCCCCTTAAGGTTTTCTATTAAAGTTTGTTCTTCTCTTTCATGAGCCCAAGCAGGTTGAGTGTTGTTGCCTACTCTGATACAAATTTGTCACACACCCGACCCCCTAAGTAGCCTTTTAAGGGAATGGACATAAATTTTGTATTTTCATATAGCTTTATGAATCCTTCGTATAAGGTTTCCATCGCTTTGTTCTCACCAATATCTTTCCAACGACTATAACCTTTTCCGAACTCAAGCTCTGGTTTAAACGTTTTGGTCCTCCAAAGTTTTCAGGACGTCATTAGACAATGGCCATCCTCTTCACCATGTGGAATCCATGTGGCCTCACTCCCACCATACCATATGAAATGGAATTGTCATGACCTAGGTCACCACCCCTGGCGATGATGTGGTCACTAGCTGTAGGGAGTATTTCCCAGTCTTCGCGGATATCGAGCCTTCGACCCTTCAACATTATTACACAGGTATAAAAATTCCTGAAGACCTGAAGTCCCAAAGTCTCTCACCACTCCAAGATATAGGGTGGATTTACATCCACCCTTATATATAATGGTTGGGATCTATCCTCACTTACCCATAGCCTAAATTTGACAAGGGGGAAGTGGGTCCCACCTTAACTCATGTCCCATACCATAGTGCCACGTGGACCTTCCTAGTCATGCTACATCACCATGGCATATGCAGGCCCACCCAATTAGGGCTTGACACATTAACGAGGGAGTTTTGGTGCTTCGGTGTTTACCAGACCCTCCTATATCCTCAAATCTCTCAGAGCCCCAGAGTCCTGAAGTTACAAAGTTACAGAATCCCAGAGAGAGTCCTACATAGGTACTTAACTTAAAGTTAATCATGATATTTATATAATCATATTGTTTAATTAATCACTGGTATTCATGCCAAATCACATCTTATTCTTCACTGTGAAGTCCTGAAGTCTCAAAGTCCTAGAATCCTCGAAGTTTTGTAGGCCATCGATCTAAGATCATTCGAGATCCTTTTTGATCGCTTGATTGAGGGTAGTGGAAGGATATAATAAGAAGGAGTAATAACCAATAGAAAAAGGTATCCACTCCCTCTTGATTTGTGATCGTGATCAATGATGAAGGGAATACCCACGACCAAAAGCTGGTAGGTGTTTAACGATAAGGAAGATACCATGATAACAAGTACGAGACCGCCAATTTCCAGTCAAACCATCTACTCACCATTCCAATAGGTTGCCTTCAGTAAAAAGTGGATGTTGTGAGGTTCCAACATCCCAAAGTCCCAAATCCCAGAGGGTTTAGATCCTTTTGGGCATAGTGAATGGTTTCAGGTCTAGATCATATGGGACTCGACAATCCCCAAGAGGGACACTCTTGAATCGTTTCCAAGATTTGGTTAATCCCATAGACTTGAGCCTAAGGTCACTTGGAATAATGGTTTGAAGGAAGCACCTTTTGCCTATAGAACTCATAATCTATAGCAGGGAAGGAAATCTTGAGGGATTTAAGAGTTCAGGACCATCCTATAGAGTCTATCCCAACTCTGGATTTGTGGATTCGATCCCTGGGTTAGTCCAATGGGGGAATCAATGCATATATAAATTCAAATAGAGGCCATCTTTCTGTCTACCCCAATTCCTTTCGAAACCCATTAATCATAGGTGTCCTTTGCGAAATATGATTAAACAAGAAGTCATTGATAGAATATGAGATTTAATTTCTACTTCAAACTTCCCAGACCGCTAGGCCATAAGATCCACAAACTATACCATTAAACGATATAAACAAACATGCCATCATTTAGCTCAAGGAATTACATATTACAACAAAACAATCAAGGTAAATTAAAAATCAGATTCACACTTATCTGAAACTTTGGAATTTAGTTGGAAATTGTTGAAAAGCATTCCCTTTTCCACCCAATTATAGGCACAGTTGTTCTTGGAATATTCCACAACTGGCCACCCCCTAGATATATCATGATTCCATGAGAGGGATTCTTCTTGATCTCAGAATAAAAAGGGAAAAAGGTTACCCTCATTTTCCCACAGGAACCTCGAAATCCAGTTTTCTATCCACCAATCAAGGGAGTCTATTTTGATTGCTCACTCAATCAGTGGAACTTTGTTTATCAACTTGATTAGAAAACATTGTCCAAGAACTCCTGTAACCAGAATATTTTATTTAGAGTTGTCTTCCTTAGAACTAGAGAGCCTTGTGCATTCTTATTCTTTTCTATTGTTCCTCTAGACCATTCGCGTGTCTTTTGATTGTGCTTATCCCCTCTTCCCACGAGTTTCCTCTCTTTTCTTTCCTTGCCCAACAAGATTTTGTGGGTCAGGTCAGTGATTTTCATATGGTACTCTTCACATACCCCTCATTGATTGTTAAGGGAATACCTCCCAACTACCAGACTCACTAGTAACTAAGTTTTTTTTTTTTTTTTTTTTNTTTGGGTTGGGGGGGGGTGGCAGAAAATTGTTACGGATATATACATTTATATCTTGTAGGGTATCGTCTTGGAAAGTGTCAAATCACCATCATCGGTTCCCCTACCATCCCTTCTCATGCATCATGATCTATCCGGCAACCCTCTTTCAGCAGTCATGCCACTAATTACCTCCCATTTAATAACAAAAATATATACATTAATTTCTATGGAAGGATTCACTATTTGTCCAACATTCATATGGTAGATATGTCTATAGTTATGTTCATAGTAATAATAATATTTACAATTTGGGGGAAACAATGGTGTTACAATAATTCTCTGATAGATATTGGGGCGACAAAAGATATCGTGCCTTTGGAAGTAATGGAGGCACTTGGCATGAGCTATAAAACATATTATGAAACATGAGAAATCATCTATGCAATTGATTCTAGGAAGTCACCAACATATGGAGAAATTAAGAATTTTTACGCTTGGATTACTATCCCTCCCCATATTATTACAGTTTTTTATATTATGGTGGAAGATCTTGCTCCTGCATATAGAGTTGTCCTCGGAAGAGACTAGTCTTCCATGATCGGTGTCTATATAATGAATGATGGAAGTTATATTATGTTACTTGATAAATATGGATAAACGATCAAAGTTCCTCGTGAACCTAGGCTACCACTTTCTTTCAAAACTAAGGATAATGAACTGATGGAAGATTATATACATGTTGGTATTGGAAACTATGCACATGAAACTATGGAAGAGTAAAGATAATTACTTTGTTGGCTATTGGAGGATTTCATTCGATGGAGCTTGTTCAAACTCAGGAAGCGGATTTGGGATTGTACTCAAAATCCCCAAGAATATTGTATACCCACATGCCATGATACTTGAGTTCCCTTGTACAAATAATGAAGTAGAGTATGAATTCTTAATTCAAGGAATTATCCTGGCACTAGAGATGAAGATTTAACAGTAGATTTTCACTAGGGATTTAGAACTGATAATAAATCAAATCACTCAGAAATATAAAATCAAAAAGGAAAGCATCAAACTATATTTCAAAAGAGTGAATGAATTTATGGAGGCCTTTATTTCCTTCAATATATATTTTATTCCAAGGGATAAAAATAAAAAAGAAGATTCTCTAGCATTGGTCGCTTCATTTTCAAATCCAGATGACATCCAGAGTGAGACATATTTTCAAGTAAAAGAGCATTTCAACCCTCAATGCCAGCCAATCAAGAGTATCTCCAAGTGTTTGAAAATGATGAGGACTTAAAGGATTTTCTAGCAAATGAAAATTAGAATGAATATAATGACATTTCCCTTGTTCCAAATAATTGTGTCCAATATGAGTCTCTTTTCACAAGAGATGATCATAC
>SNQJ01S0112327.1:53781-75963 GCA_010110895.2 Picea sitchensis
CCCTCAAGGTACAATGTATGTAAAAATAAGAATTGAAAATTGTTAGGCAACTATATCCTTCACTCCAAGACGACTTCGCAGAGAATTGAACTTCTTCTCAGTGAAGGTATTGGTGAAGATGCTTGTAGTCTATTTTGCTGAAGGATAGAACTGTAAGACGAAGATACCCTCTTGTACTAAGTCTCGGATGCAATGCATGTGGATCTCGATGTGCTTCGTCCGCTATCTTTGAACTGGATCTCTGCAAAACTTCCAAGTTCTCTGGTTGTCACACTAAATGACGATTGGCCGATGAAACTGAATTCCCAAATCAGTGAGAAAATTTTGTAGCAACATATCCTGAATGGTTATGTTAACTACCCCTCTGTACTCTTCCTATGTTGAAGATAGATCAATAGCATCCTACTTCTTTCTTGACCAACAGATAGGCTCGGAACTAAGACTGAGTGAGTAACCAGATGTGGACTTGTGATCAGTACTATCTCCAAACCATTTGGAATCAGTGAACCTGATGAGATCCAATGTAGAGTATGTTGCATACTGGATCCCAAAGGTGATGGTACCCTATACGTATCGAAGGATACACTTTTCATCCTTCCAATGTAGCTCATGCGGCTCCTGCATGAACTTGGAAACTACGCCAATTGCATAGGAGAGGTCTGGTCTGGACTATGTGAGATACAAAAATCTCCCCACTAGTTGTATGTATAGTGTGTTGTCAACCAGTGGAGTTTCCCCACCATCCTCAAGTTTGACTCCTAATAGGAAAGGAGTCGGAGTAGACTTACAGTATGTCATGTGAAATATCTCAAGGAGATATCGTACATACTTTGCCTGAGTCAGTTTGATTCCTGATGCATCCTGACTGATCTCGAGTCCAAGGAAGAAGTGTAGTGGACCCATGTCTATCATCAAGAATCTATCATGTAGAATCCTCTTGAATGCAACAATCTATAAATTCGAGAAACTAGTGATCACTAAATTCGAGAAACCAATGATCAGCAAATCATCAACATACAAATTTAAGAGTAGAAGTGAATCAGTAGTCATGAGCATGTAAACATTCAAGTCTTATTTACAATGTACAAAGTTATGTGACAGCAGGTAGGATTCCATCTTGGCATACCATGCCCTCGGAGCCTGCTTTAGGCCATAAAGAGACTTCTTCAGTCAATAGACCAAAGATGAATCCGGCATAAATCCCTGGGGATTATCCATATAGATATGCTCATAGATATCACCATGAATAAATGCATTCTTCACGTCCATATGATGGACTTCCCATCCCTTTGTTGCTGCAATGGAAAGTGTCAATCATATGGAATCCATATTCTCTAGTGGAGTGAAGGTCTCATCATATTCAATGACATGCACCTACTGAAATCCTTTGGCAACAAGTCTATATTTGTATCTGTTATTCTATCCATATGTCATGCTCTTGGTCCTGTAGACCCATCTACACCTGAATATTTTCCTTCCAGAAGGAAGGGGAACCAAATCCCAAGTCTGGTTCTCGAGGAGGGAGTTGTACTGCTCCTGCATGGTGGATTCCCAAAAGGGGTTTCCAGCAACCTCGCCATAATACTATGGATATGAAGACTGAACCAAGAAAATATGCCTAGGTGGAAATGGTTCAGTGGTAGTGAGTGCAAGAGGAGGCTCCTCAAAATCAGATCGAGTCCTCCTAGTATCGACTAGATCACCAACAAGATCCCCTACATCCTTAAGAGTAGTCTGGGCCTCTGCTATGGCTCTGCATCTGCATGTAGATTCACTGACTACATCTAGATGCACTAACTATGCATCAAACTATATTAAATCTGTATCTGGATCATCTAAATTCTATGAATCAAAACTCTTGTCTGAAGAAGATTCGACATGTGCATGTTCATCATCTCTAACAGGTGGAAGAACAAAGGTGTCTGCATGTGGCTGTTGAGGTACATGTGAGACACTTTCCTCGAATTGGGCACTACGTTCAATGATGATCCGGTATGAGGAAAGATCAATGAGTCGATATCCCTTCACACCGTGATGGTATCCAACAAAAATACACTCTGTGCTCTGTGGATCAAGTGCCTTCCTCTTTTCACGTGAACCGAAAATATGAAATTGGATCAAGTTCCTTATGTGGATCAAGTGCCTTCCTTGTGCACGTTAACAGAAAATATGAAAGTGGGTCACTTTTGGTTTGAGGTTGCTCCAAGCCTCGTAGGGGGTGTTATCCTTGACATATCTATGGGGAGATATTTTTTGGATGTAGGTTGCACAATTAAGTGGTTCACCCCATAATCTCTGTGGAAGTAACTTTGCATGCAACATGCAAGATGCCATCTCTTTTAGAGATCTGTTTTTCCGCTCAGCAACTCTATTTTGCTGCAAAGTGTAGGGAACTGTGTGTTGCAATTGAATCCATGCCTCATGAAAAATATTATGGATCTCATGGTTTACATACTCTCCCCCGTTATCAGTTCGGAGAAATTTTATTTTCTTTCCGGACTATGGCTCAACAAGGGATTGAAATCTTTGAGGTGTTGAAAGACCTTTGATTTTTCCTAGGAAAGTAAATCCATGTGAAACGTGAGAAATCATCAAAAAAATGAGCACATACCTTGCTTCATTGATTGATGGATGCGGAAAAGGGACCATGAGGTCACTATGGATCAAATCTAGAGGAGAGGAAGCTCTCTAAGTCTTTCCTTTATCTAATTTCTCTTGAGGGTGTTTTCCAAGAACACAACCCTCACAGATTCCTTTGGAGAAACGAATGTCTAGTAGACCATCAACCAATCCTTTCTTTCTAAGAATTTTCATATATCTGAAATTCAAATGCCTGAACCTTTTGTGCCATATACTACTACTTTCATTAGCATGGGTAAGAAGTAAAAAAGAATTTGGTTCAATAAATTCAAAAAATGTATACAATCTAGATTGATGATTTACCTCACTAGTAACAACCCTAGAATTGGTTTGAATGTCATATATATCCATTGTATCATGTGTGAATATTACTTTCTTTCCATTTCTTGAAATTTTCATCTGATACATGGAGAGAAGACTGAAAAAACGTTTGGGAACGTGTAGCACATTCTTGAAGCTTTCATTGCTGAGTTCAATCCTTCCTCTACTGGTAACCTCGACTGGAGAGTTTTCACCCATCAAAATATGAGGACCTTTGCATGCATCCAATGAAGAATAGACTACTTTTGTATCAGCCATGTGATGTGATTCTCTTGAATATGTGATCCAAGCATCGGGAGAGGAGTTGATGGCAATCAAGGCATGGCTAGAATTATCATTCTTGGGATTCTAATCTTTTGGATTCTTCTTCTTGGCACCCTCGAAGAGATATCCAAGGTTATTTTTCTGAAGTATTTGAGTCATTATATCTATTTGTTTCTACATGCATGTGGATTCTGTATGGAATCCTTTATGGAAGTATATGCATTTCTCCCCTTTTATTCCCTTTCCACCTTTGGATCTAGAGGCATCGATGAAGGTTTTTGAGTACCCTTCCTTCTTCAGATTTTCATGTGCTTTCCTTTTTTCTTTATCTTTAGATTTTTTATGTTGATTATATATACCATATTTCACATTAAGTTCATGTTACTTTCGGCCTTTTATTTTTCCCATGTTGATGAGCTTGGTCTACTCTTATGTCAGGGATTTGATAAATTCCTCAAGAGAAGGAATCTTCCATGTGGCTCCAGAGGAGAATTTGATTTAATGTAATGTGTATACAAACACAGATAGTTCAGGAACAAGTTTGGGGAGAATGGTGAGAACAATTTATTTCTCCTCTTTAGATTTATCAACCCCACAAGCCTTGAGTTCCGATAGTAAATCCTTAAATTTTGTAAAGACATATTGGAGATTGTCTAAGATTTTTGGATCCAATGTGAGAAATTCCAAATCGAGCATGTGTCCCCTCATCTCATCCTTTTTTCAAATGATCCCTTCCATGGTCGTCCAGGCTTCATTGGGGGTTTTACAAGAAGATATGTGAAAAAGGAGATCGGGAGAAATGAGACTGCAAATTGTTCTGAATGCTTCATCCATTCGATTTAGATACTTGGATTTTTCTATGGCTGATGTTAGTTATGTTTATGTGTTCATGGTTAACCTATAAAATCCTCTTCTTTGAAGATGCATGATTATCCTCTCCTTCCATGGAAATTAATTGTAAGGTGTAAGAATGAATTCTTTTGGGAATTCCATTTTTTCGGTGTCTTCAATATTTGGTACCTGCAAAAATAATTCAGTGTGTCTTTTGCTTAATAGTATTTCGGATATGATACCATGTAAATGTGTTGAAACTACACAAAATAGATCTAGCTAGAAAATAACACACATATTTGGAGAGAGAAATTGAGAAAGAAGAAGCAGGACAAAAATAATGGAAGAATTTTCATTAATCGAATGAATAATGAATAATTTACACATGATATACTCTATATAACTCAACCAATGCATAGTAGAGGAGAATACAATGCACCATAGTGGTGGTCTAGAGTGATCTAGAAACACGCTAGTAGTTACAGGAGTAAACTGCCACCTAGTCTACTCTCTCAGGCAGTTGCGGGAATAAACTGCCACCTAGATGAGTTAACTAGTTTATCAGTCTTCAGTTAACTAATTGAAACAGAGTGAAGTGAGGAGGAGATTAGGGAATCATGGGTAATTCGCTAGTCTAGTGATGATACCAAGGACAATGTGCATTAGCTGGTGATGATCCCAATGTTGCATGGTGCCAATATCAATGTAGCATCTAGACTCCACTCAACTAATCAAACTAAAGTGAAAACTAAAGAGAATATTCTCCCTAGAGGAATATTCTTCCTAAAATATAGGAGACTAAATAATGACTAATAAACAAGAAAAAAACCTTAGGAAAAAGAAATCCTAGGTGTTTGTGAAGTAAATCCAACAAGATTCGCATGTGTGTGGATTTTAGGGATCTCAATAAATCAAGTGTAAAATACAATTACCCCCTTCCTAACATGAAATTCCTTCTTCAACAGGTTACAGGATCTGCTTGTATCTCCACATTGGATGGTTTGTCTGGATACAATCAAGTTTTAGTTGTAGAGGATGACATGCCTAAGACGACTTTCATAACACCTTGGGAGACAAATGTGTATGCTCGAATGCCATTTGGTTTGAAAAATGTTGGAGCTACTTTCCAGAGAGATATGGACCACACATTTGAAGAATTGATAGGAAAATTCATGGAAAATTACCAGGATGATTTAATAGTCCATTCAATAACAATAAATTAACATATCCATCATCTAAGGAAAGTATTTGCATTATTTAGAATGTATGGAGTTTCTCTGAATCCGAAGAAATGTTTGTTTTTTGTAGTTGGAGGCAAGTTGTTGGGGCACATTGTCTATAAATAAGGAATTTATATTGACCCACAAAGGGTTAGGGCTATCAATGAATTCAATCCTCCATTTTCTAAGAAAGGAGTCTAGTCATTCTTTGGAAAAATCAATTTTGTGCAGAGATTTGTTCTTGATTACGTGAGCATAGTAAAACTGATTAATTTCTTGTTAAATAAAGACCAAAGGTTTGAATGAAGTTAGGATACACATAAATCCTTTAGTAACATCAAAAAGGAAATCAATACAACATTGGTCCTCATCAGTCCGTATTTTCAGAGAGACTTTATCATGTATTCATTTTCTATAGAAAGTGTTGTGGCACCAGTCCTTACTGAAAGAAATGTAAAGGGTGGAGAATTACCAATTAGCTTTATGAGTAATACCTTCCATGACTATGAATTAAGATACTCAGAATCGGAGAATGAAGCCTTATCTCTTTTAAAATAAGTAGCTCACTTTTGGACTTATATTTTAAATTCTCATGTAATAGCATATGTTCCATCTTCTCCAGTAAAGATGATTTCAAACCAAAAACTAAGAGAAGGGAAATTCATGAATTGGATGGAAAAAATTCAAGAGTATGATATTGAAATCAATCCTTTGAAAGTAGTCAAAGGACAAGGATTATGTAAACTCATTGCGGATAGTGAAGCCCTGAATGGAGTGATTTCAGCTTGAATCATAAAACCTATATCCAACTCCGAGTGGTACAAAGACATTGTATTCTACTTAAAATCTGGTCAATTTCCCATAAGCATGACTCCAAAGGAAAGAAGAGATTTAAAGATGAAGTCAATTCAGTATTTATTGATTGTTGAAATATTATTCAAAAGAAACTATGATGGCATGTTATTAATATGTGTAGATGAAAATAAGGCCGAATGACTAATACAAGAATTCCATGAAGGTATATGCGGAGGGCATTTTGCACTAATTGCTACAATACATAAGATAATTAGAGTTGGATATTATTTTCCATCAATTTTCAAGGACTCATATGGGACGATGAGAAGATGCATTCCATGTCAACAATTCTTAGGAAAAATGAAGAGGTCTGCAATGCATTTCCAACCTACATCAATAGAACAACCATTCACACAATGGGGGTTGGATTTCATTGGGAAAATAAATCCAAAATCAAGTAAGGGTCATGCATATATTCTCACTGTTATGGACTACTCCATCAAATGGAAAGAATAAAAAATATTGAAAAATATAGAATCTGATGAATTGGTTAAATTCCTTAAGGATAACATCTTGTTAAGATTTGGTGTTTCAAAGAAACCCATTACATATAATGGATCAATTTCCATTGGATCAAAATTCACAAAATTTTGTGAAGAGTATGGCATTGTGATGGGACAATTATCGAGCTATTATCCATAAGGAAATGGCTTTTCTGAGTCTACCAATAAGACACTCATTCATATTCTAAAGAAAACGATTGATCAAAATAAGAAAAATTGGCACTTGAAGTTGATGGACGTGTCAGACAGTTGGCTTAGGTTGGTGGACAATTGGTATGGATTGTTGGTTGTCATTGATATCAACCATCGGAGAGTGATATTGTAAATTGATGTCAAACCTTAGTGATTGATGTCAACCCTTGGAGAAAGTCTGGTAGCGAATTTTGGTAGCACAAAGGTTTGGGTAATTGACCAAAGGTCGTTTCATGTATAATGGTATGAGTTTTAATATATTTGAAGGTAATACTATTCTAGATGGATATTACATGTCATTCCATTTCTGGTGGTTTGTGGAACGTCACATAATGCCTCACGGTTAGAGAGTTATGGCCATCAGAAGTTGGAGAACCCAGGTTTGGGTAATGGACCCAAGTTTGTTTGACGGATAATGGTACGATTTTTTATATATTTTCAAGCTAGACTATTATAGATGAATAGTACATGTCATTCCATTTCTAGTGGTATGTGGAACGTCACATAACTCCTCACGATTAGAGAGTTATGGCCATGTGAAGTTGGAGAACCCTCATGAGTCATCTAGAAGCCCCAAAAGGTCAAAGTAATCAAAGTGGTTTTAGAAGGAAAATAATAAAGTGAAGTGATGATTGTAGTCAAAGTGAATACAAAATAAATTGTTTAAATAATAAATTTAATGGAGAAATTACTAAGTTTGCAATTGGTTAGAAGTGGGTTAACCCTAAAATAAGGAAAGTGGGTTAAGATGGTTAAAAGGTAACCCCTTGAGGAAGCTACATGGAAGTATAAATAAGAGACAAGGCTCTCTCATTTTAATCACACTTGAGCATATTGAATATCTACAGGTGACTAAGGTAACCAAAGGATATCTAAGCCAAATTTTGGAGGGAAGGTGAAGTAAAGAAGGCTGAAATTCAAGGGAGGATAAATTATTTTCATGATGCTTTCTAAGGTATGTTATTTACACATCATCTCAACATTTTCGAAATATTTTTTTTGATAGAATGGTTTAGACCATAAAATTTGGAAGCCATTGAGGAAACATATCCAAGTAGGTGTGATACAAATTTCATCTTGTTGGTCGTTGTATTTTTGGAGTTACACGTCGTGGAAAATAGGGTTTGTGGCTAGTCCTGAAACTAGTCTAAAATAGGTGTGTCAGGTAAAAATGCCATAACTTCTTCATAACAGTTCCAAATTAAGTAAAACCAAATGTATTGGTTAGAGTACAGTCTTTAGTATTGTGTGTACAATTTTTCAGATCCATACAACACATATTACATGCGGGGCTTGCTCTACAAGTTCGCTCTCTAGAATAATCCATAATTCAACAAGGTATGCCATTTTTTATATAGCTCCTTTTCTGAGAGGTTCCAAGTAGTGAAGTCTGGAGGAATTGCATAAAATACATTGGAGAACATTTTGTACCATTTTTAGATATTTATTCATTATAGGTACATAGTTATGATTCTTTCAAGTTAGGGTTGTTGGCTAATCCAAAATTAGTCATGTGAGACTAAAGTAAAGTTTGATGAAAATGCTAGTCTCTAGTTGTTAAAGTTAAGGAAGATTTGCAGGTATGTGATCTTATACACCAGGTCTATTATAGAGTTACAAATCAGATTTGTATGATGAAATTGATGAGGTATTTTGGTTGATATACATGTTGGGTACATGGTTGAGACAAGTAGTTGATGAGATTTCACATACATGAGGTGTATAGTTGATGATGTTGGTACATCTTGATGAGTCATAGTTGATGAGTAGTTAATACAGGATTGGTACATACTTGGTACATGGTTGGAGGCACTTGTTAGTAGTATTTTTGACACATGGTTTATGGATGATGTAGCATACTTGTATTGTAATATTATTAGAAGCACATATTGATCTTGGTGATGATTATGAGTTGTTGTGTTATGCTTGGTTGATGCACATCTTTGAGAGTTGTATTGGTGATTGATATTGATGAGTAGATATGATTTGGTTGATAAGATTGATGAGACAGGTTGTTGTGATAGGTTGTTTGGACAGGTTGTTGTGACATGTTATTTGTACAGGTTTGGTGCATGGTTGATGCACTTGTTCATGGTACAGGTTGAGGTATAGATTGGTGCATGGTTGATGCACTTGTTTATGGTACAGGTTGATTACATGTTGTTTGGTACAGGTTGGTGCATGGTTGATGCACTTGTTTATTGTACAGGTTGATTACAAGTTGAGGTATAGTTTGATGCACGGTTCAGGTTATTGGCAAAGGTTGTTTGGTGCAGGTTTATTGGTATAGGTTTAAAGAAGTATATCTCACATTGATAATGTGACAGTAGTTATGTCATTCTACTTATACGTTAGGGAGGTTGGATGGGGAAAGAACAGGTCGGTGTAGCCACCTTCTGGTTGTAGCTGGAGAACATAGGAGTTTGTAGCCTCTATCTAGTTGTATCCATAGAATTGGGGAGTTGGAGCTTCCCTCAAGTTGTATCCTAAGAAACTAGGGGGTTGGAGCCTCCTTCTAGTTGCTGCTAGAAAACAAAGGAAGTTGGTGCTTCCAATGAATGTAATTCTTAAAGACATATAAGAAAAATAATTCTTCGGTTTTCTCCGGCTTTGGGTTTCCACATAAAACATTGGTGTACTGTGTATGTGTACGATTATTCATTTGTTGATTGTTTATTTAGTTTGCAACTATTGGATGATAATTCTACATTGATATAACACTTGCATTTTATGGTGAAAAATGATTAAATTTATCTATTCCTGATTCACCCCCCCTCTCTGTAATCCAATAATTGGTTTCAGAGTCGGTTCCTTCAGGAAACAGTTTAACCACTAGAAAGACATCATGGATTTTTTTGAGAATGGAGTACCAATGTTTAATAGTCAGAATGGTTTCAAGTATGAGATGTGGAGTGGAAGGACAAAAGTATTTTTACAGGAACAAGGGAATTATATTTGGATATCAGTTGTTACAGGATATGATAGTTCAAAAAGGGAAAAGATTGCAACCAAGAAGGAATTGAAGAAGAAGAAAAAAATAGAAAATGATTTCATTTGGGAAGGATTACCGAATCTGGTAAGAGAAAAGGTTGATAAATGTTCATCAGCCAAAGAACTTTGGGATAATTTAAATGACATATATTCTTCACCTATCCCAGATTCATAAAATGCTAAAGAAGGTGTAGATACATATCAAGAAGAATTATGTTCACCATGTCAAACAAATTCAGAAGATGAAGAGTACATAATAACCAGAGGTATGTTGTTTTTCTTTAATTGTGAAAAACGTGGACATCTTGAAATAGAATTACATGAAGGAAATGAGACAAAAAAACTAATTGAAAAGGAAGACAGTTATAAAGCAGAATTGACTAGTGCTTTAGATGAACTAAGAGAAGAAAATAAGTCACTCAAGAAATAACTGATGAAATAAAAGGAAAGTGTTCACATTTTTTAAGAAGCCCAAAAGGTCACCGAGAACTTAATAACTGAGCTAGAATAAGCCAGAAAGATCGAAGAAAATCTTAAATATCAAAAGCAGTATTTGGAAGCCAACATAGCAGCACATAAGGAAGAAGTGGAAATGAGAGATAAGATACTGACAGATCATCTTAAGTAAATAACTAACGATCTAAACTAGCTTGAGGTAGAGTTTGGTCAAGAAGAGAAAGGAATTGAAGAAGAAATAATCACATTAAAAATTCAGATTGGAGAAGAGAAAAGAATAAAGAAGTCATGAAGTCTCAGATAATGAAGAAAGAAGAAGAGGTTGAGAAGCTTGAAGAATAATTTGTCACATTAACAAGTAAAATCATCAGGCTCAACAAGAACGTTGAAGAGACAGAAACATCCACATCAATTATAGAGGATGAAGAGAATCACTCTAAGTTGCTAGAAAAGAAGAATGAAGAAAATATAAAGAGTTATGCAGAAGTACTCAAAGGAAAGAATCATGGTCAACCAGAATCTAAGAAAACTATTGAAGATACATATTCAAGAAGACCATACATGTTCAATCCACAAATAAGCTTCAATCATGATCATGATTAGTTAAGGAAGAAATTCATAAGTACTACACCACAAAGAAGATCATTCACTCCCAGGTATGCAAATTTCTTTTATTGTCATTGTTTTTATTGTACTAATTTTGGACATAAGGTTGTATATTGCAGGGATTATAAAATAGAAAGAAGTGCCTATGTGGCCCCACATAACATTGAATGTTACAAATGTCATAACTATGGACACATAGCTAGTGATTGCAGAAGCATGATTGATACTTCCATGAAAGAGAACAATGATATCAAATATCAGAAAGTATGGATAAGAAAAAAGGAAGAACATATGAACAAATACCAGGTACCAGAGATCGCAAGATTGACAATAAAACGAGATGAAGAAAATTCTACAAAGAAAAAGAAAGATGTTAAATACAGAAAGGTTTGAAAAATAACTGAAAGAAAAGAAGGACAGGTAAATAAGGAACAGGTTCAAGAGATTGTACTTTCAGGAATTGTAGTGAAAGATGAATCCATAGATAGAAAGAAAGAAGTTAGAGCTCAGAGAGATGATGAATCTGCCAATGAAGATGATTATGAATCTACCAATGAAGATGATTATGAATCTACCAATGAAGATTATGATGAATACACATTAGAGCAGGAATTTTTCTGAGCCAACCGGCTTAGAGACTCCCAGATAATATGAATATTAGAGAGGAAGAGTCTATGTGATAATTGTGATAGACCAAAGAACCATAGTTCGAGATGCTTGCAGAGTTTGAGAAGATAGATTTAGATCAGTTAGTTAGTAGAAGTACAATTTGATAGATTAATCAAAACTTCATGATAGTGATAAATGGGTCAACATTATGGACATTTGCGCAAGTAGAGTCTTGGACAGTATGGACAGAGATGGATTTGTAAGAACACTTAGCATTTTTGGACAGATATATGACAGTGGACGAGAGAATGGATTCATATATTGGTTCAGAGACAAAGGAACATTATCATAATCGATGATAATTACACAGGAAATGGCTCGAAAAATGTTAATGGATTCCAAATTGATAGAAATTTTTTGGACACATGCAGTGCATACAACAGTTCACATTAAAAATAGAGTAATACTCATAAACAACAATGACAAAACTCCCTACTAACTATGGAAAGGAAGCACATAAAACAACCTCTACATCAAGGTAACTCAAGGTAGTATTTTATTAGTTGAAATTTATGTTGATGATATTGTTTTGGAAGTACTAATGACAGGTTAAGACAGAAATTTGAAAAGGATATGCAGAATGAATTTGAAATGTCATTACTTGGAGAAATATTCTTATTTTTGGATCTTCAAATATGTCAAAGAAACCAAGGAATTTTTATTTCTCAAACTAAGTATATCAAAGAAATGCTAAAGAGGTTTCGAATGGAAGATTGCAAGCTAGTTACCACTCCTATGCAAACCAGATGCAAGTTGAGAAAAGATGATGATTCAAATTCTACAGACCAGAGGAAATACAGGTGAATTATTGGTAGCTTACTATATGTGAAAACATCCAGACCAGATGTAATGAAGGTAGTTGGACAGGTGGCACAATTTCAAGCAGCACCAAAGGAATCACATGTATTAGCAGTAAAGAGTATTTGCAGATATCTCAAAGGAACATAAGAGTTTGGATTATTGTATCCAAAAGGAAAGGATCTATCACTTATTTCCTCCACAGATGCATATTGAGTAGGTTTCATTGATGATCGACGAAGCATCAGTGGAGAAAAATTCTACTTGGGTGAGTGTTTAGTATCTTGGCTAAGCAATAAACAATCATTAGTATCCTTATCTACAGCCGAGGAAGAGTATATTGCAGCAGAATCATGTTGTACACAGGTTCTATGGATGAAAAAAACTTTGACAGATATGCAGGGTGAGTATGATGAGCCCATTCCAATATATTCTGATAATACAAGTGCCATCAGTATCTCAAAGTACTCAGTGATGCACTCCAAGACGAAGCACATTCCAATCAAGTATCACTTTTTACGGGAACAGGTTGCAGAGAAGAACATCAGAGTTGAATATGTGGTCACAAAAGAACAAGTGGCATACATCTTTACAAAATTGTTTCCATGGGAAGCCTTTGAGTATCTTCACCAGAGACTAGGAGTACTTTCTACTCCAAAATGAATGCTTTTGAATGCTAATATTGTATGTATTATATGTACACGAGGAAGCACCATAAATAGGACAATTCATATTGGGAGAGATTTAGTAGATGCAAAGGTAAATTCTTGGAGAGAGAGAGTATAGAGGCATGTTTCCAAGGGGAGAGATTGTCACAAGGAAAGAATTAGCGATATGACTTCAGAGTGATACCCTTTGTCAAAGGGGGAGATATTATTCATATGAAGGGAGAGAGAGTAACCAGAGGCTTATAAACACAAATAAAAATCAAAGGCATGTATATAGGGGGAGAAGCCCCAAAGGGAAATAGCCTTTTCCATTGATTTCAAAGGGGGAGAGATAGAAACATTGATTAGAAGTATAGGCATGAATGTTATCATGACTAAGTGTTGCCATCAATGCCAAAGGGGGAGATTGTCAGACAATTGGCTTAGGTTGATGGAAAATTGGTATGGATTGTTAGTTTTCATTTATGTCAACCATTGGAGGGTGATATTGTAAATTGATGTCAACCCTTAGTGATTGATGTCAACCCTTGGAGAAAGTCTAGTAGCAAATTTTGGTAGCACAAAGGTTTGGGTAATGGACCCAAGTTTGTTTCATGTATAATGGTATGAGTTTTAATATATTTGAAGGTAATACTATTATATATGGATAGTACATGTCATTCCATTTCTGGTGGTATGTGGAACGTCACATAACTCTTCACAGATAGAGAGTTATGTCCATGAGAAGTTGGAGAACCCACGTTTGGGTAATGGACCCAAGTTTGTTTGATGGATAATGGTATGAGTTTTGATATATTTGTAGGCAAGCATATTCTATATGGATAGTACATTTCATTTCATTTCCATTGGTATGTGGAATGTCACATAACTCCTCATGGCTAGAGAGTTATGGCCATGTGAAGTTGGAGAACCCTCATGAGTCATCTAGAAGCCCCAAAAGGTCAAAGTAGTCAAAGTAGTTTTAGAAGGTAAATAATAAAGTGAAGTGATGAGTGTAGTCAAATTGAAAACAAAATAAATTATTTAAATAATAAAGTTAATGGATAAATTACTAATTTGACAAGTGGCTAGAAGTGGGTTAACCCTAAAATAAGGAAAGTGGTTTAAGATGGTTAAAAGGTAACCCCTTGAGGAAGCTACATGAAAGTATAAATAAGACGCAAGGCTCTCTCATTTTAATCACACTTGAGAATATTGAATATATACAGATGAATGAGGTATCCAAACGATATCTAAGTCAAATTTTAGAGGGAAGGTGAAGTAAAGAAGGTTGAAATTCAAGGGAGGATGAATTCTTTTGATGATGCTTTCTAAGGTATGTTATTTACCAGTCATCTCAACATTTTCACAATAACATTTTGTATAGAATGATTCATACCGTGAAATTGGGAGGCCATTGAGGAAACATATCCGAGTAGGTGCGATACAAATTTCATCTTGTGGGTCATTTTATTTTTGGAGTTACACGTCGTGGAAAATAGGGTTTGTGGCTAGTCCTGAAACTAGTCTAAAACAGGTGTGTCGGGTAAAAATTCCATAACTTCTTCATAAAAGATTCAAATTCAGTAAGACCAAATGTATTGGTTAGAGTATAGTATTTAGTATTCTGTGTAAAAAAAAATAGATCGATACAACACATATTCCATGCGGGGCACACTCTACACATTCACTCTCTAGAATAATCCAAAATTTAATAAGGTATGCCATTTTTTATATAACTCATTTTATGAGAGGTTCCAAGTAGTGAAGTCTCAAGGAATTTCATAAAAGACACTGAAGAACATTATGTACCATTTTTAGATATTTATTCATTACAAGCACATAGTTATGATTATTTCAAGTTAGGGTTGTTGGCTAATCCAAAATTAGTCACGTGAGACTAAAGTAAAGTTTGATGAAAATGATAGTCTCTTGTTGTTAAATTTAAGGAAGGTTTGCAAGTATGTGAGCTTATACACCAGGTCTATTACAGAGATACAAATCAGATTTGGATGATGAAATTGATGAGGGCTTTTGGTTGAGGTACATGTTGGGTACATGGTTCAGACAAGTAGTTGATGAGTTGGCACATACATGACATGTATAGTTGATGATGTTTGTACGTAATGATGAGCCATAGTTGATGAGTAGTTGATACATGATTGGTATATACTTGGTACATGGTTGGAGGCACTTGTTAGTAGTATTGTTGACACATGGTTTATGGATTATGTAGAATACTTGTATTGTTATATTATTAGAAGCACATATTGATATTNCATAGTTGATGAGTAGTTGATACATGATTGGTATATACTTGGTACATGGTTGGAGGCACTTGTTAGTAGTATTGTTGACACATGGTTTATGGATTATGTAGAATACTTGTATTGTTATATTATTAGAAGCACATATTGATATTGTTGATGATTATGAGTTGTTGTGTTATGCTTGGTTGATCCACATCTTTGAGAATTATCTTGGTGAGTAGATCTGATTTGGTTGATAATATTGATGAGATAGGTTGTTGTGATAGTTTGTTTGGACAAATTGTTGTGACGTGTTATTTGTAGAGGTTTGGTGCATGGTTGATGCACCTGTTCATGGTATAGGTTAAGGTACAGTTTGGTGCATGGTTGATGCACTTGTTTATGGTACAGGTTGATTACAGGTTGAGGTATAGGTTCATGCATGGTTGATGAATGGTTCAAGTTATTGGTATAGGTTGTTTGGTGCAGGTTGATTGGTATAGGTTTACAACAGTATATCTCATAGTGTTTCCATCATTCTACTTATACGTCAGGGAGGTTGGACAGGGCAAGGAAAAGTGGTTGTATCCACCTTCCAGTTGTATCCAGAGAACATAGGGGATTGTAGCCTCCTTCTAGTTGTAGCCAGAGAATTGGGGATTTGGAGCTTCCCTCAGGTTGTAGCTTCAGAAACTAGGGGGTTGGAGCCTCCTTCTAGTTGCAGTTGGAAAACAAAGGAAGTTGGTTCTTCCAATGAATGTAATTCTTAAAGACATATAAGAAAAAGAATTTTGTGGTTTTCTCCCGCTTAAGGTTTCCACGTAAAAAATCGGTGTACTGTGTATCTATGTGATTGCTCATTTTTTCATTGTTTATTTACTCTGCAACTATTGGATGATAATGCTACATCAATATAACACTTTTATTTTATGGTGAAAAATGATTAAACTGATCTATTACTAATTCACCCCCCCTCTCAGTAATCTAACATGACACTCTATGGGAAAGAAAAATTACTTTGAAGGATATCACTTGGATGTCTCTGTACATGTTGGTTTATGGAAAGGAAGTGAATATGCCAATTATCCTTGAATTGAATGCTTTGACTTATGTGGTCAACCTAGAGGATGTTGAAGATACTTCCCCCCTACAGAAGAGATTGAAACAATTGTTGATATTAGAAGAAGAAAGAAGTGAGGCTTTGAAGAAAATATCATAGAGGTAGTAGAATGTTAAGAAATATTTCGATCAAAGTGCAACAATCAATAACTTTCAAAAGAGTGAATTGGCATTGATCCGGAACAAATCAAAAGAGAAGTCGTCAATGCATACAAAATTCGAGGCACTCTAGATTGGGCCTTACCTCATTGAAAAAATATTGAGTTTCAACTCATAGATACTGAAATATATGGAGGGAAATATGTTAATGTTGCATGTCAATGGGAAACACCTAAAAAGTTTATTTGCTTAGAACACTCTCTCCTCTTTGTACATAATTTTTATTTTTGCATATCCTTACCATTTCGACTCCATTTCCCAAAGGATAAAACATCTGGTCATGATGATTTTGGATTCTTGACAACCCGTAGGGGGATATCATCCCACAATTGGAGCTAGGTGTTGAACCCCTTTGGTTCTTCCCCTTTTCTTTCTATTTTCCCATTTTATTTTTCCCTTCTATAATTTCCCTTCCTGGATCTCTTTTCTTCCCCTTTTTATGTTTTCCTTGTTGTATTAAGATTACCACACTTAGTCATTTTCATCATGTTCATGGACTTTCATACTCGTGGACCTTTGGGCTTGTATTATGTTCCCTTTACCCATATATCAATTCTCCCAATGCTTAGTTTATTTTTTCATCGTGAACTTTCAAACTTCTAGACTCGTGAACCTACATGTTATACCTCCACTTCTTCCACGGTCCACCCAACATATTTCAACACTTTTCCATTTCATCCATTTGTACTTGTGGACCTTCAAACTCATGGACTTTCTTTTCCATTCTAATCACTCGCTCTAACTCTCCTCCATCACGTGTCTCCTCCTTCAAATTTCTCAATGTCACATTTCATGTTATCTTTACAGACTTAACTACTAAATTTATTTCTGAAATGGTTGTTAATCAATGGTGTTTATACCGAGGATAGTCATTTTTATTTCGAGTTAATGTTTCCATAAAAATAAATCTAACTTAAAATCATTTTACTGTGAAAAGTAATATTACAAGAGAAGTTGGCCAACTCTGCGAAGTTAGTCATGAGAAAACAACACTTATGTGGAGATACCTTGAACCTCTTCATTAGAGAATACCATGACTATCATTTGTCTCGGTCATATTGGTACTATTCGAATTTGTTGGGTAAAGAAAACAACAAGGTGTGGACTTCAAGGATAGTTCTCGCAGGGTGTGTCCCAAAAGTCTTTGAATGAAAGGATATTGTCACCTGGTGCATCGACAAGTTTATCCAGAACAAAAGGGTCATCACATTGCAGAGAAATTATCCCATTTCCTTGGTGCCTTCAATATTTAGAGAAATGTTGAAATTGTCTGAGCCAAACCTGGTTTACAAAGGGGAGGAAGGCATAATTTTCTAAAAAACAATAATAATGGAATCAAACTTCTTCAAGAATATTTATGTGACCCTGCATCAATGCTTGAAGATATATCCAAAATTCAAGTAAGTTCTTTAAAAAATCCTTAAAAATAAATTTCCTGGTTATTTACTCGAATTTCTAGCCAAGACTCTACATAAACCATTCCCCAATTGGCATTGTATATACTGCATTTCGTAGTTCATGAAAATGCAATCTTCGACTAGGCGAAGATTATTTCGAATGAAATTATTGCACAATTGACAAAATTCAATACTGAGAAGAAGTTGTATATGTCGTCTTATTTGATATTTTCTATTACATATTTCCATACTGTTGAAGGTTTAAACATTTCCCGAAGAGTGAAAATAAAGGTGGACCCTGTGACCATGTGGTATCAAGCTTTATGGAGGAAGATATTCAACCATCATTTCTATGAAGTATATTATGATTTTGTGCCTAAACTCAAGAAGCTATTATTTGGGGAAGACACTTCCCGACTATCATTGGAAGCATCATCTTTTCTAAAAGGGAAAGGAATTCTTGAAAAAATGGAGGATTACAATATCATCAAGGTTTTTTGCTCTATCAAAAAACCTATTTTTCTTCCATATTATATATCTGAGAAGTTGTTTATTATTGAAGTAGCTAGACAATATAAATTCTAGTTTCACACCTTTTCTGAGAAAAGAAAACATCATTTCATACCTCTATTGTGGAAAGTTGGTGAAATTCTTCTCATAGGAATTTCCAAAATTTATGAATATGTTTCTTATTTCGACCATTCCAAATTGATATATGCAGAGGAAATCAAGGGTTTTCACCCTAGTCATATTTTATATAATCATTTGATTTCATTTCAGCTCAACCCTACACTCATAAATTCAGTTGTAAGTGGAGAAGAGGAGAATGATAGTCATAAACCTAATAATCAAGAAGCCAAAAAAGACTTCAAAGATATAGAAACTATCATAAGTACCACAGAAAATCATAAGGAAAGAGGCAAGCCTTCAAATGAGAAAAATTCTCAGTCATCGGTTGTTTCTCGAAGAAGTGATCTACCAAAGACAAATCCTCAAACTGGGACATCACACCTAAGAAATTTATAGAGTGTAACGACCCTGCTTAAATAGATGTATAGGATTATTAATTATAATTAATTTAATAATCTAACTTTCCTAAAAATTTAGCTAAACAATAATTATTTCTTAAATAATATTAACTAATTAATTATTATTTATTACTTGTTCATGTCTGTCAAGGATTAATTAATTATTAATTAATAGTCATTAATTAATTGAGTAAAGAATTAAAGGGGGTTAATAAGTTTAATTTTTTAAAGACTTATGTATTCGGGAAGGGATAGGACATTAAATATAAAGATAAGATAATAAATATGAAAGGATAAAATAATAAACAATTGGATAAGGGCCATTAACTATGTGTAGGTAAGGAAGTAAATGAGGTGAAAGGGCGGTGAAGGAGGGATATGAGGGGAGGAGGTTTATGAAGGATGGAATTATCATTCTACGGGGGGATTTTATTGTGGGGGGGTTTCTTTTGGATTTGGAGGGAGGAGAGTTTGAGTTCTATAGTCGGGAGGATTAGTACAAGGGGCACCGGTTTGCTGGGGGGTTTGGGCACGGGGGCCAGGATATCCATATGGTATCCTGGAGCTAGGTAGTTGTCCTAGTTGGCAAGGTGGAAACTCAGTTTTGGGCAGAGTTGGTCTGTGGCTTCAAGCTAGGCAAGGCAGCAGCAGGAAGGTCAACCAGGCAAGTGGAAAGTGGAGGGTTAGCATCAGACCAAGGTATTTTAAATTTACGTATTTGTTTTATTCTGTTATAAAATTAATATTCGTTGATAAATTTAACATGTGTATGTGCTAAATTAAAAGGAATTGAAATCAAGTAGAAGTTATTGTTATGTTTGTGTAATTAATTGATGTTAAATTTATTCGGCTACTACACATGGTATCAGAGCCAAGTTCGTTCACAATCTGGAGCCTTAAGGTCCAATTTCCTAGCTCCAACTCCATCTCCGCCTAACTTGCAAACCAAAAGCACTATTATTTTGATTATATATAAACAAATCTAAATATATATAAACAATACGAAAGGAAAATGTAAAAACAAATATCACAATAAAAAAAAACAATTATTAGAGCAGCTCTTAATACAATAGATAGATATTTCCTCCTGAATAGAGTGTGCACAACCCCTACTGCATCTCAACATACTAAAACAAAGCTTCAATTATCTTCAGAAAATGCATATCGAGAGTTAGGACCAACAATGGTGATTGCTGATAACCAAAATAACCGTTAGATTTCATAGAGGATAGCCCACGATTATCCTAATATATAACAAGCAAACTAGGTTAAAATAAGATTCAATAAAACAATATTATCAGTAATCTTGAGTAAACATAACTTGCAGATATCTGATACACAAAGTATCAACAAAGCTACTAGGGTTGTTACAAGTATGGTAATGATGATCATCACGAGATAAAGAAACATGCAGAACACCTTAAAGAAATAAAGAAAACCAAATTGAATTGAATATCAACCAGAAAAAAAAAAAAACAAATTGAATTTCGCTGGCCTTCTAGTTGAAATTCATAGTCATAGTCATCAATCAAACTCAAGGTCAAATCAAATTAATGATGCCCTGGACTGGGCTTCCTCAAAGGGCAGTCAGCCTTAAGGAATCCCCCTCTCAAGAAATATGCAAAGAACAAAACTGCTTACAATACCTAAACCTTAATCTTTGGAGGTTTAATCTTTGTATTTGTAATTGTAAGTCTACCCAGAAAACTAAACTTGTTCTTTCTAGGCACCAATGTTCCATTGAATAAGCATGCATTCTCAGTAGGAAAGGGAGCTTACAAGGCATAGAAATACCAGATATTTGAAAGGAATCAAAACTCAATATTTGTATTTGCAAATGTAAGTCCATACTTGTAAAACTTCTTTGGAATTCATACCTGCACTCGCTTGGGACTCCGCACTTCGAAACTTTCATTTGTACTAAAGGATGTAGTGGCCAGAGGTCCTGCAAATTGGACAGAGTTATCCACTGTGAGTGTCCCCGAATCAAATTTTTGAGAAATTTCCTAAACCTTCACCAACGGCAAAGTCCCTGTAGCAAGCAACAGGAATATCTCGGAGAAGGATGTATACTCTAGGATTCATTTTCCATTGAGGATATTGAGAGCCTTTGTAGGTGCTGGAGTAGAGTTTTTGGCTTTCAGTTGTGTAATCAACTCTACAATTTCAGCCCTTGTTTCACTGCTAGCCTTCAGTCCCCTGTCAGTACCGTAGAATGAGTCCACTAAAGCACGCTTCAAATCTTTCATTTCGTTGGGCTCCTCCTCAACAACCATATCAGTGTCTGTGCTAGGAGCCACTTCGTCGTTCTTGCCCCCAGACCATTCATCCTCTGCATCGATTGCAAATACTATGAAATTTTTCCTCCTGGATCCCCACACATGGAATATGCTTTAAGGCCTAGAATAAAGAGTAATCACATGATTCGATGGCTTAGATGCCACAAGTCCAACAGCAGAGATGGCAGAAGCTGCTAGTTTACTACCTGAAGTCAATTGTGCCACGGATGGACTATTTGCATAGTGATGGGAAGAAAATGAAGAAATTGTTGCCATGACTTAAATTTGTCGAGTGAATCCCTAGCAACCTTAAAGAACAGTGATATTTGACTATTCCTTAAACGAATCAATTTGGCCAATAAATTTTCGAATCGTCCACCGCACGGCCAATCTCGCCCTCCCACGTGAATCTGTACTTCCTGAGATGGAGGTTGAGCCCAACCTCCAGCCAGTTGCCGAAGATGGGCATCGCCAGCGGGATGGGGGGGAGGAAGCTGGAGCTTCTTCGATTGGAGCTTTGACATGAAAATAGCCCGCGACCATTACCAGAGCTCCGGCCATTTCCAGAGCTCCACTGCAGTTGCAGAGCAGGAGAGGCTCAGGGTGCGTTAGCAATCGCAAATGAAACAAGCTACAGGACGATTAGGGTTAGGGGTATTGAGATAAGTGCATTTAGGTCTTAGGTCACGTGGGCCTCATGCGAGGACCCACGATGCCGTATGGAATTTATTTTATTTATTTATTTTTTTTTATTTTTTTTTATCTTAAGTAAGATTTTTTTATATATAATTATATTATCATTTTTTTTATATTAATTTTTAGTTTTATTAATTTATAAAAAAAAAGTATTAATAGGTTTTGAATGATTATATTATTATTTTTTTATATATATTAATTTTTAGTTTTAATAATTTATTTAAAAAGTATTAATACTCTTGTGTGAATTTAAATTATTTAA
>SNQJ01S0112328.1:0-15487 GCA_010110895.2 Picea sitchensis
GATATTTTACTGTTATTCTGTCATTTCTAGCATTTCATTTTTGTTCTGCATATTTTATATATCTGGTATCTTGCAGAACCTCTCAGTGTAATAGCTCATTGGGATCTAGAGGAGAAACACTACAATATGGGATGGCTAGAAGTGACTTTCAGTGGCTAGGGAAGCCACAAGGAGAGATAAGGATCTTTTTAGAGGTAAAAAGGTTAATTAATTAATTAAAGTGATTTAATTAATTAATTAAATACTAGTAAAATGAAAGTCACTTTGGAGGGACAAGAGGAGACAAAAAGTATAAAGGAAAGGCAAGGGCCTCTTCTCATTCATTCATGTATGTTTTATTTTTGGATTTCTGGCCTTTAGCTAGTAAGCCCAACATTGGGAGTTTTGAGGGTTTTGACTTAACAAACCCTAGAGGATGATTCGGTGGTGAAAGATTCCACCTAGCTTCTCCCAAGATTGGTCTCGAAGATGCAATATGCTCCCACACCATTCTAGTTCCAGATCTACTCAGCTACAGGAGGGTTCCTCATCAGTTACTTGTGTAGATAGAGAGAAGGCGCACCAGTTGGGGGTTTCGAGCAAGGGGGGGCACACCATTATTGGAGAGAGATTCATTGCAGGTGATTTACAGGAATTTTGGAGATTCTATCACCTGGGTTCTTCTTGTAGGGTCTTCACCATCATTCCTAGTGCTTTCTGAGAGATTTTTATGGCTCAGATTATTTCTTAGAGCAGTGGGACAAATTGAAGAGAAGGAGGGAGTTTTTGAGATTCAGATCTAGTCAGTTTGGAGGGGTTACACTTCATATCTAACCCTAAGACTTTACCTAGTGACTTACAGTGTCTCGATTTATATTCTTGGGGATTTTTAGAGCATTTGGAGGCCCCTTTCAGCAGGGCCGAATTATATAGGGCTTCAGTCATCCAGTGGGGCACACCATTCAGCGGAGGAGTTCAGATCTACAGTGTTTGAGAGTGGATTTGGAGATTTGGACACCTAGGTTATCCTTACAGTTGCCTGATCTATTAGTTGGCATATTTCTCAGGGTGATTGGACACTTTTGGCAGTAGGGACGCATTATTGAGGAACTCCAGTATCGCAGCAGGATGTGGCACCTTCCATCTTGAGGGTTTAGCATCCTTACGACAAGATCTACTTGTATTCAGTATTTAGTGTATATCCAATCTTTGGAGGCTTATTGTAGTCTTTTATTGGAGCATTTTGTAGCAGCTCTATTATCTATCTTCTTGGCCATCTGTTGAGCATTCCAGATCGGCATCTTCATTGTAGAAGGTTCTTCTATCTTATGAATAAAGTCATATTTGAGATGTTTTGGCTTGTCTATCATATTGTGTATGGTTGAGGTATGTTCCATGGTTGTCTCTTCTTATTTATTGCTGCAACACTCATATAAACACATCTAAACAAGTAATTCAGCAAAGTGTTTGATGAAATACCACAACCAGAAAAAGTTTAAAAAGACACCAAAACCATGATGATCCTTGCATAATGGCTTGGGATCGTTGCAGTGGTATTCGAGCTTAAATCCTGCAAACCTAAGGGGTATTTATGGATAGTTGGAAGGAAATGGATAGGATAGCCATTGAGATGACATGCTTGGAGATAATGTATTTCAGCCTTAGCAACGAACATAGGGCTCTCATAACCTTTCTTCAGTATGTAGCCTTTAGAAAGCCCAGTTGGAGCGAAGAGGATATTTTAGAGGGGATCATCATAGAATATAAAAAGAAAAAAGAAGAAGATAGGTGGTGCGAAGAAAAAAGAAACCCCACACCCATTAGGAGCACGCAACCTTGCCACAATTGCAAGGGGTCGTGGGAACCAGATCATAGGTGTAGAGGTAAGGATCAAGAGCGCAATATTGAGGCATGTCATGACAGTGATGATGAGGTGTGTGAGGATGGAGTGATAGATGTTGATTCAGAGAAATCGAATGATGGCAATGACTCTTGCACAGAGGCTAGTGATAGTGACTCTACCTCAGAGGATAGTGACGATAACTCTTGCACAGGGGCTAGTGATGCTTCCATGCTTGAGGAGGATAATGACCCTTGTGTAGTGGATAGGCAGCTGGATGGATAGGACGATAGCACCAGTGTCTCAATAGACATGTCACATACCATTGATGACCTTATGCCTTAGCAGAGTGGTGACACTAGTGAGGAGTCACACGTGTTAGCACCTAGATATGATGAGCTTCATATGGGGGCCGTGACACATCTCTCACCGATTCAGACACCCATGATAGCCATGTCACATGAGGATATCAATGGTGCATCAGGTATGATGGATGAGCCTAGTGTGAGGGATGCACACCATGGACAGGTAGACCCACAGATCTAGGAGGAGGTACAGGATGTACATGTAGTTGACTTCACACATACAGGTCAACTAGAGGAGATGGAGTCACGGCTATTGGAGACTCCATTGGTTGAGAAGATTGCAGACGTTGACAAGTGGATGGAGCACTTTCTTCCAGGATCAGATTGCATGGATGAGGATGCACTCTTTAGCAGTCAGGATGATCATAGCACGAGTCTGGATACATCTATATGGGATCCAGGCGCAGATGATAGTAGCAGGTTGAGTGCACAGGAGGATACAACTACTCATACAGGATACAATGTGAGTCAGGGGGAGATGGCTTCTAGTGAGGGGATGCAATGGCATATAGGAGTACCCAGCAACACAGTAGACAATGGACAAATCAACACGTCATCTTATGCAAACAGTGTGATTGGGGATTCTAAAGTTGGTACTAGCAGGACTGACACTAGAAGTGAGGGGTCTGAGATGGCACCTCAGTATGACCATGATCATGAGTCACACCCCTTAGTAGCACAGTTGAGAGTTAGTGAGGCTATGATCAAGGCATCCACTAGGCGTATTGATGACATCCATGTAGGGATGGAAAATTACTATTGGAAAGCATCAGTGACACAGGGTAGCTCAGATGGAGGATTTTCCATGGATGATTTTCACAGTCTCTGAGAGAGAGTGTCTCTGATGAGGACTGACTACTAGCAGTTGTTGACAGACAGAGACTACCTATTGGGGATTGACAAGTTGTATCATAGGGCCCTGAGGGGGCAGGAGTTGGAGGTAGACCGACTCACTCGACAATTGGAGAGCACTCGAGGATTCTTGAGAGGCACACATAAAACCCTTCAAGAATCAGAGTCTAGGACATATGCGTCTCCTAAGGAGATCCATCAGAGATCCACTTCATCTATCTTAGTGGACACTTAGATGTATCAATCAGTCACGTTGACAGAGGATGTTGATGATCTAGCAGAGGAGCACCAGTTGATGGGGGACACTTCCATTTGTGTCTTGGGAGTGGTTGATCTCCATATAGAGATTGATCCATCTGTACGCCTAGGATTTGTGATGTAGCATGAGTTTGTGGGAGATGATAGGAGTATGTCGGAGCATACAGTGATGAGTGATAGCTCACAGAGACATGCTGAGATGTATGGTGGGATTCAGAGGGGTGTGTTGCCTGGTAGGGAGGAGACAGACTTAGGGGAGCATGCAGGTGCCACTCCTTTGCAACATCATATGATTATGACACCTCACCTTCACCATTTCAGCAGTTTCCTGAGTGAGGGGATATGGAGAGTGGTTTACCAGCAGTTGGAGGAGTTTCTTTTGATTGTACCTGATGATTGGGGTTTAGTGATGACCACATGCGAACAATTATCATGGATACCGATGGACGAGCTTCTGGTTGAATCCTTGGGATTGACCAAAGCATGTGATGCCTTTCATTCCTACAGTCAGTTGTAGATGTTTCTATTAGCCCATCCTGGCACTTTTATCAAAGACAACAACATGAGGAGGGATAAGCCATGGTTGAGGGCATGGA
This sequence comes from Picea sitchensis, assembly GCA_010110895.2. Taxonomy (NCBI): domain Eukaryota; kingdom Viridiplantae; phylum Streptophyta; class Pinopsida; order Pinales; family Pinaceae; genus Picea; species Picea sitchensis. The sequence goes on from SNQJ01S0112328.1 coordinate 3,891, forward strand.
GAGTGAGTAGGTCGAGACTTCATGATAGGAGTACTTTTACAGCATACAACAGGTCAGAGGTGGACCATGTTAGATATATAGTTGAGACTTGGTGCATCATGGTGAGCATCATAGACCAGGTGACGACAGATGAGAACAGAGGGATTCTAACAATGATTAGCTTCAGACAGGAGAAATTAGAGGATATTGGAAGTGAGAAACTTCCAAGCTTTCCATGGGACCTAGGAGTTTGTTTTGTTAGCACGATGTTGATGTTGACCCAGGTTGCACCAAAGAGCCACACACTCCACCTTGGTTTGGTTTGGAGTGGGTCTGCAGGTACTTGTCCTATGGGGTGAAACCCTTCCTTCTGTGTGATCATCATGATGGGGCATGGAGAGGTTTGGATAGGTACTTATTCTACAGAGATACCTTTATAGATACAGTTTCTGGACAACAGGTTCGGTGGTCACAGGTGTTTCAACTTGAGGATCCCAGAGAGGAGGATTCAGGATGTATGCAGGGGGTAGGTAGTCATGGTCAGAGTAGTGCAGTGTTAGCATGGTGATCTTCGACAGAGGTTAGCATGGGACCCAGGGATTGCAGGGTTGAGCATTTCATTAATACATAGGAGAGAGTGGACCTTTGCAGGGGAAATTTGTTCTAACTTTCCATTTAGCTTCAGTGTTGAGGGGAGCACAGAGCGTGAGGGAGTCTCATGGAGGTCTGGAAGCACCTCATGCTAGTATCATCATGAGCAGTTGATGGAGGCCATTTGGATCTTGGTAGAGATTTGGAGGATGGACTCATTCCGAGATAAGGCCATGTGTCATGTGCAAGAGGTTCACAGGGTTGATATATTTCAGGACTATGCTTCGCAGAGTATTGCAGTTCATTTTTTGATATGGGATCCAGGGGGTGGAGTGTACTATTTTTCATCTTTATATGGGTTCTACTATGTATCCCATAGATGGACATGGGATCCTGGTATTTTATTTGAGATGGATTGGTTATTTCTTGAGGACAAACAATTTTCTAGCAGAGAGGACTGTAATGTCCCCACTTTGGGACATCATCACAATGCAAAGAGTTATGATTACAGGGGTATTTGAGAGGCATGTTGGGGTCTAGATTATATCAATGATCATATTCCATCATTATGAGCCATTCCGCATAGGTTGTCTTTGGTTTCATTACATTTCGACGATTTCCATGATTTTGACTATTTTGAGCTATAAGTCACTGGAATTCACTGAAGAGGTCATTTTGGGAACATTACTTGGAGGAACCTCTTAGTGTAATAGCTCATTGGAATTTAGAGGAGAAACACTACAAGATGGGATGGCTAGAAGTGACTTTCAGTGGCTAGGGAAGCCACAAGGAGAGATAAGGAGATTTTTAGAGGTAAAAAGCTTAATTAATTAATTAAAGTGATTTAATTACTTAATTAAATATTAATAAAATGAAAGTCACTTTGGAGGGACAAGAGGATCCAAAAAGTATAAAGGAAAGGCAAGGGCCTCTTCTCATTCATTCATGTATGTTTTATCTTTGGATTTCTGGTTTTTAGCTAGTAAGCCCAACATTGGGGGTTTTGAGGGTTTTGACTTAACAAACCCTAGAGGGCGATTCGGTGGTGAAAGATTCCACCTATCATGTCCCAAGATTGGTCTCAGAGATGCAATATGCTCCCACACCATTCTAGTTCTAGATCTACTCAGCTACAGGAGGGTTCATCATCAATTACTTGTGCAGATAGAGAGAGGGCACACCAGTTGGGGGTTTCCAGCAAGGGGGGGCACACCATTCTTGGAGAGAGATTCATTGTAGGTGATTGGTAGGACTTTTGGAGATTCTATCACCTGGGTTCTTCTTGTAGGGTATTCACCATCATTCCTAGTGCTTTCTGAGAGAGTTATATGGCTCCGATTATTTCTTAGAGTAGTGGGACGAATTGAAGAGAAGGAGGGAGTTTTTGAGATTCAGATCTAGTCATTTTGGAGGGGTTACACTTCAGATATGACCCTGAGACTTTACCTAGTGACTTGCAGTGTCCCGATTTATATTCCTAGAGAGTTTCAGAGCATTTGGAGGCCCCTTTTAGCATGGCTGAATTATCTAGGGCTTCAGTCATCCAATGGGGCGCACCATTCAGCGGAGGAGTTCAGATATACAAAGTTTGAGAGAGGATTTGGAGATTTAGACACCTGGGTTATCCTTACAGCTTCCCGATCTATCAGTTGGCATATTTCTTAGGTTGATTGGACACTTTTGGGAGCAAGGCCGAATTATTGAGGAGCTCCAGCATTGCAGCAGGACGTGGCACCTTCCAGCTTGAGGGTTTATCATCCTTATGGCCAGATCTACTTGTATTCAGTCTTCAGTGTATATCCAGCCTTTGGAGACTTCTTGTAGTCTTTTATTGGAGCATTTTGTAGTAGCTCTATTGTCTATCTTCTTTGCCATCTATTGAGCATTCCAGATCGACATCTTCATTGTAGCAGGTTCTTTTATGTTATGAATAAAGTCATATTTGAGATGTTTTGGCTTGTCTATGATATTGTGTATGGTTGAGGTATGTTCCATGGTTGTCTCTTCTTATTTATTTCTGCAACATTCATATAAACAAATCTAAACAAGTAATTCAACAAAGTGTTTGACGAAATACCACAACCAGAAAAAGTTTAAAAAGACACCAAAACCGTGATGATCTTTGAATAATGGCTTGGGATCATTATAGATCGACCGATTATTCCTATAGAACCTCAAAAATATATTCCATTGATTATTTGGACCGATTTTCATATCATCCCATCTACAATTTTGGTTTGATTCCCATTGACGCTTTCCAAATTCCATCATTGGTGATTTTGGGTTGATTTCCATCAACCCATTGACACATATACAAATTTTTCATCGTCAATTTGGTTTTACTTTCCATCTACACTCATGTCTATATATTCATCAATGGTTTGAATTCTTTTTCTCATTGGCACTTTGACCAATCCATCGAGTTTCATCATTTTCTATAAATTTATTCTCATCAACAATTTTGAAATTGTTCCCATCAACACTTTTTCCAATCTTTCCATCGACACTTTTTCTAATTTACCCATTGACCCTTTTTTAAAAAGGAGGTCATCTCGGCTAGCACATGTGAAATAAGGTCGACATGGATTCCATGTGGACATTATGATGTAACCAAGATGGAAATTCCTGAGATCTATAATAGATCATAACTTGTTGTCCAAGGATCATAATAGATCATATGGAAAGTCAATGGAAATATTTTGAGAAGCACTTTTTGTGGGATTACTGAGAGGGGGGGGGTGAATTAGTAATGAGCAATTTATACCACTTATTAATCATTTTAACCATAATGTATATTCCTTTAAATTATTCAGCAATTTTCATCAGTTCATCATTAATGTGTTATTGTGTCATATATCATTAACATTGATCATTTCATAATAAACAACAATAGAAACATCTACACAGTGCATAGTACACCAGTATTTTATGTGGAAACCCAATGGAGGAGAAAACCAAAGAACACTTTTCTTATTTCTTTAAGAATTACATTCAAGGAAGTACCAATTTCCAATTCTCTAGTTGCAACTACAAGGAGGCTCTAACCCGCTATTTGCAGGCTACAAACTGAGGGAATCTATAAATCTCCAATTCTCTGGCTACAACCACAAGGAGTCTACAACCCCCTATGTTCTCCGGATACAAATAGAAGGTGGCTACAACGACCTATCCTTACCCCATCCTACTGCCCTGAAATATAAATGAAATTATGAAACCATTGCCACACTATCACTGTGAGATATACAACTATAAACTTGTACCAATTTGTGCCAACAACTCGTAACCAACCTGTACCAAAAGCCTGCAATCAATCATGTACAAGAAGTCAGCCTGTACCAACAAATACCAATAGGTATGTGACATGTATGTGTTGCAACTTCTGTATATACTTGAACTGTCTATATTTCATCCCACGTATGTAGGTGACATGTCTATATTGCATCCTGCGTACACCTTCATAAAGCTGGGATTCTCTCTTTTCTGAAACCTAGACCCTTTTTTGCCTCTGTCACATAAAACCGCAACCTGTCCCAACCTGTACCAATCAACATGTACTATCAACCATGTACATCAATCACTCACAAAACATGTACCAATCAACATGTACTAACAACCATGTACATCAATAACTCACACAACATGTACCATTACAACTGCATCAACAATGCACATCACAATACCTCATAATCATCACCAAAATCAAGATGCGAATTTACTATTATATCTAGATATCTATGGTACATCATCCATATACCATCTGTCAACAATATTGCCAGTAGGTGCCTCTAAACATGTACCAAACATGTACCAATCATGTGTCACCTACACTACTAGCAAGTGCCTCTAACAATGCCCTACACATTACCAATCGCGTATCAACAATTTAAACTATGAATCATCAAGATGTACCAACATCATCATACCATACACCTCATGTATGTGCCAACTCATAAACTATATGTCCCACATGTATTGCAACCATATACTAATATAACCAACAAAATTCCCCTATCAATACATTACACAATCCATGATCCAAATATCATAAATCCTTATATAAAAACATGTGCCAAACTCTCAATGTTATGTTGCCTCAAGTGTGTGCCAATCATATATCAATACTACTAACAAAATCTTCTCACAATGTACCATAATATATACCAATAACACTCACACATGTACCATCCATGTACTACAATATATCTACGTCAAATTAACCAACAACTTTAGTAGAACATCACAACAACAACAAAATCAACCATGTATATCAACCATGCACCAAGAATTACAAGATATGTTTCAACACTAAAACCAACAAAGTTTACAAATGATATCTATGAGACATACCGACACTATATTTTTGTAGATCTGGCTCATACAGTGAATGAAATACAACCAACAACATCCATAGGGAAAATCCTCAAACTCCCACAACCATATCTCATGGAGACAACAAATATCCAACTATACATAAGATTGTGACATACCTTTTGAATCTATAGATATATCTATTATACCTGATCACCATGGACCTTCCTGGGAGCTTGCTTTCAGACTCTGAGTATATGGTTCTTTCACCAACTTAAGATTTCATGGATTTTTCCCAAATGTATTCTCCCTATTATAATGTTACGTCACGTATGTACACATTTTATTATACTTTTAGCATGCATATGTATGCACCCTATTATGTTGTTAGCCCGTGTACATCTAAGAAATTAGAGTTTTTCAGTATTTCTTAAACTCCAAAACTTTCATCATCAACCCTTTGTGCTACCTCAGACTTGTGTAACTTGATGTATCAATGTGTACTTGCAATAGAATTTTCAAAATATATATTCAATAATATTCAAATAGGTAGGGTAGGTGCTAATGAGAGAAACTTTCTCTCTTATTTATACTTCCATGCAGCTTCCTCAAGGGGTTACCTTCTAACCAACTTAATCCAACTTCCTTCTTCTAGGGATAACCTACTTCTAACCACTTGTCCACTTACAACCACTTTATCCATAAATAGTAATCTCACCACTTCCTGTTGCAACCACTTTATTATTTAAATAATTTCTCTTTGCAGCCACTTTTGCTACTTAATTATTTAAATAATTTCTCTTTACTCACGCCCTCTTGTTGCAACTAAATTTTCTATAATTAGTCAATTCATAACTTCTTTTCCCTTAAATAACTTTTTGTTCGAACAACTTTATTATTTAATTTATTTGTTGGTCAACCACTTTGGCCATTCAATCTTCCCATCACAACTACTTTACCATAATTACCAAACTCACAACTTCTTGTTGCAACTAATTTTCTTTTAATTATTTTCTCAATACAACAACTACATCCATGATTAACTCCTACTTACCATCAATTTGACTAGTACGCTTCTTCTAGGAGCTTATAGAGTAATTGACTTCTTTGACCTTCTAGGGGATTCTATATAACTCATGAGGGTTCTCCAACTTCATATGCCCATAACTCTATAACCATGAGGATTTATGTGACGTTCTACATATCACCAAAAATGAAATGACATGTACTATCCATCTAGAATAGTCTTACCTACAAATATACTAACCTTCATACCATTATACATAAAAAAATACTTGAGTCCCTTACCCATACCTTTGCGCTACCAAAATTCTCTACTGGACTTCTCCAAGGGTTGACATAAATCTCTCAGGTTTGACATCAATCTACAATATCACTCTACAAGGGTTGACATCAATGAAAACCAACAATCCAAACCAATTTTCCATCAACCTAAGTCAATTGTATGACAATATCCCCTTTTGGTATTGATGGAAACATCAACATTGATGGTAACACTTAGTCATGATAATCATTCATGCTCATGCTCCTCATAAATGTTTCTATCTCTCCCCCTTTGACATCAATGGGAAAGAGTATCTCCCTTTGGGGATACTCCCCCTGACTAAACTCTCCTTAGGGTTGTCTCCCTATCTAAATTCCTTTGATATTTCTCTTTGTGTCTTATCCTCTTATTACTCTCTCTCCCTTCATATGAATAATATATTCCCCTTTGACAAAGGGTATCACTCTGATGCAATAATGAAGTCATATTGCTCATGCACCCCTTGTGATCATTGTTCCCCCTGGAATCATACCTCTATGCTCTCTCTCCAAGCATATAACTCTCTATCCATGCATATGAGAAATAACTCCTCCTGGAATCATACCTTTGTTCTTTCCTCTCTATCTGAAAACTTCTCTGAATGATTTTTCTACTTATCTGTGTGCTTCTATTTCTCTCTCTTGACTTCTATGAAAGATGTTGTGTAGATGACATGTAGGGCTTCCTATACTTGCTTCCTTTTGGAGTTTTCTTCCATTGGTTCTTCCTTGTGTAATCAACTGACATTTATGAAAAGAATTCAATAATAAGAATTCAAATAATCATTTGTCATTATCATCCATTATGATAATGTTCCTTTATCTCTGAAGGACTCTTTGAACCAATTTATGAACCAATATTTGAATCAATCTTTGAGTCAATGTTCTCATCCACTATCATATATCTTTCCAAACCTTCTAAGTGTTCTTACGAATCCATCTATGTCCATACTATCCATGATTCTACTACTCAAATTTTCATAATGTTGACCCATATGTCGTTGTACTAACATGAAGTCTTCACTACTGCAACTGATCATTGAACGTCAAATGTGTCTACTAGCCTTCTCTATCTGTAATACAAAATCTTCATGTCTAGAACAACCTATGATGAAGATATATTTGTCTAAATACAATCATATACTTCTTCCTGTGTAATTTCATCAACTGATCAATCTTTCATACTGAACTTATGCTAACTGACTACTCTGAATCTTCCTACTCGAACTCTGCAAGTTTCTTGAAATGTGGTTCTCTAATTTGTACCAGCTACTCCACTGACTCCCCCTGTCTCATATTCATATTACCTTGGAGTCTCCAAGCCATATGGCTCATAACAATACCCACTCTGATGCAGAGTCATCCTCCTCTTCATCAGTAGACTCAACATCTCTTTGAACTCTAACTTCTTTCTTTGTGTCTGTGAATTCATCTTGGACTACAATTCTTGAAAGTACATTCTCTTGAACCTGTTCTTTATTCATTTATACTTATTTTCTTTCATTTATTTTCCAAACATTTATGTATCTGAAATCTTCCTTTTTATTTGTAGATTTGTCTTTATTCCGTGTTATTTCCAATCTTGCGATCTCTGGGACCTAGTCCTTATTTACCTACTCTTCTTCTTGTTCTTTTGTTTTACAAATATTGGTGTATCTAATATATGTTTATTTCTTCATGGATGGCACTATTACACTTCTAACATTTCAGGTTATATGACCATAGTTGTGGAATTTGTAGCATTCAATATTTTGTGGGGCCACATAAGAATTTATTTCTTGAACATTTATTTCGTAATCCCTACAGTCTGCAACCTTATGTCCAAAGTTAGTACAATAAAAACAATGACCATAAAATAAATTTGTATATTTGGGAGTGAATGATATTCTTTGTGGTGTAATACTTTTGAATTTGTTCCTTGACTGATCATGATCATGATTGAAGCTTCTTTGTGACTTGAACATATAGGGTCTTTTTGGGTAGTCTTCTTCTTGAGTCTTTCGCACTTCTAGAATTTTCTTCTTTAGGGGCTTGCATTTTCATTTCTTCATCGAACCTTTTATGGCTTCTGCATAAGTCCTCCGCTTCTCTTCATTCTTTATTTTCGGTACTTCAATTGATGATGTTGATGCTTTTATCTCTTTAACATTATTTCTGAGATGGACGACTTTGACTCTTAGTGTGACAACTTCTTCTTCAATATTTTCAACCTCTTCTTCTTTCTTCATCATATAAGACTTTATGAATTCTTTTGTTCTCTTTGATTCTTCAATGTGGATTTTTAATGTAATTATTTATTATTCAAGTCCTTTCTCTTCTTGACCAAACTCTACCTCAAGCTGGTTTAGATCGTTAATTCTTTCTTTAAGATGATCCGTCAATATCTTCTCTCTCATTTTTACTTCTTCCTTCTGTGCTGTTATGTAAGCTTCCAAATACTTCTTTTGATCTTCCATATTTTCTTCAATCTTTCTGTCTTCTTCTAGCTGAGTTCTTAAGTTCTCAATGACCTATTGGGATTCTTCAAAAATGTGAACACTTTCCTTTTGTTTCATCAATTATTTCTTGAGTGACTTGTTATCTCCTCTTTCTTTCCTTAGTTCATCTAAAGCACCAATCAATTTTTCTTCATAATTGTCTTTTATTTCAATTAGTTTTTTCTGTCTCATTTATTTCATGGCATTCCATTTCAATAATCTTGTGTTTTTCACAAATAAGTCAAAACAACATACATTTGTTGATTACATATTCTTCTTCTTTTGAATCTGTTTGACATGATGACCATCTTTATTCCTTTTTTGTACCTACATCTTCTTTGTCATTTGTTGATTCTATGATGGGTGAAGAATAGATATAATGTGACTTATCCCAAATCTCTTTAGTTGATGAACATTTACCCACTTTGTCCTTAAATAAATCATATAGTCCTTCCAAAATAAAATCCATTGCAATTTTGTTATTATGTTTCAATTCCTTCTTGGCTGCAATTTTTTCTTTCTTTGAACTATCATATCCTATAGCAATTGATTTCCAAATACCATATCCATGTTCTTAAAAAAATACCTTCATCCTTCCACTCCATATCTCATACTTTTAACCATTCTAACCATTAGACAATGATACTCCATTCTCATAATAATCCATGATCTCCTTCCAGTTGTTAAATTGTTTCCTGAAGGAAACTGCTCTGATACCGATTGTTGGATTATTGAGAGGGGGGTCAATCAGTAATGAGCAATTTATACCACTTATTAATCCTTTTAACCACAATGTATATTCCTTTAACTTATTCAATGTTCATCAGCTCATCATTAATGTGTTATTGCATCATATAAAATCAACATCCATTAGTGCATAGTAAACAACAATAGACAAATCCACACAATGTACACCAATATTTTACATGGAAACCCAATGCGGGAGAAAACCACATAATGATTATCTTATATGTATTTAGTAATTACATTCAAGGAAGAACCAACTTCCAATTCTCCAACTACAACTAGAAGGAGGCTCTGACCCTCTATTTTCAAGATACAATCTGAGGGAAGCTAAAAATCCTAAATTATTTAGCTACAACTAGAAGGAGGCTACAACCCCTTATGTTCTCCATATACATTCGAAAGGTGGCTATAACCACCTATCCTTGCCCCATCATGCCACCTTGAAATATAAATGAAATGATAAAACCACTGCCACATTATCATTATGAGATATACCACTACAAACATGTACCAAAATGTGTCAACAAGCTATAACCAACCTCAACCAAAAGCCTATAATCAATCTTGTTCGAGAACTCATCATGTACCAACAAATACTAACAGGTACGTGACTTGTCTGTGTTGTAGCCTGCATATGTATGCGACCTGTCTATACTGCATCCCACGTATGTACGCGGTCTGTTTGTAATGCAATATGTGTACACCTTCAAAAAGCTAGGATTCTCTCTTTTTGAAACTCATACCCTTTGCTTCCTTTGTCACATCAACCTGCAACCTGTCCCAACCTGTACCAATCAACCTGGACAATCAACCATGTACATCAATCACTCACACAACATGTACCATTACAAGTGCATCAACTATGTACATCACAATACCTCATAACCATCACCAATATCAATATGTTCTTTTACTAGTATATAAAGATATCTATGCTACATCATCCATATACCATGTGTCAATAATACTACTAGTATATGCCTCTAAACATGTACCAATCATGTGTCACCTACACTACTAGCAAGTGTCTCTAACAATTCACTACACATGTACCAATCATGTATCAAGAAGTCAAACTATGAATCATCAATATGTACAAACATTTTCATACCATACACCTCATGTAAGTGCCAACTCATCAACTTTATGTCTCACATGTATCTCAACCATATACCAAAGACATATACAAATATAACCAACAAAATTCCTCTATCAGTACATCACACAATCCATGATCCAAATACAATAAATTCTTACATCAAACCATGTGCCAAAACCTCACTATTATGTAGCCTCAAGTGTGTACCAATCATATATCAAGACTACTAACAAAAGCCTCTCATAATGTACCATAATATATACCAATACCACTCACACATGTACCAGTCTTGTACTAAAACATATCTACCTAAAACTAACCAACAACTTCAATAGCACATCACAACCAAAAACCCTCAACCATGTACATCAACCATGCACCAAGAATAACAAGATATGTTTCAACACTCAAACAAAAATAGTGTACAAATGATAACTACTAGACATACCAACACTATATTTCTATAGATATGGCTCATACACTGAGTGCAATACAACCTGTTATCCCCGATATCTAGGGATAACTAGGAGATCATGTCTTGAGGCCCACATGGTCCTAGACATGGAGTACCGAGAGCAGGAGAAACTTGAGCATGGCCCTGGAGGGCCCATCTTTCTTCTTTTCAGCCAGCTTTGTCCTGTCAGCAGTACCAGTTTCCATCACTACCGGCCTGGGTTTGCATCAGAGAAGACTCTTGCTCCATGAGGTAATTGGTCCGAGGTATCATGGTATGTGTCATATTTGATCGTTATAACCTTCTTATGTATGCATTAGGTTCCTTTCATTTTGGATGACTACTTGGATCTTACACTAATCCTCTTGACCATTATTGGGGTGATTGATGGGGCAACTTAGAAAGCCGGTATTCATGGGTCTTGGTTAGCCACCAAGGGGGGTTGGCAGAGCCATCGTCCACTCCCACCATCTTATCACTTTTCCATCTTTTATCCCGCTCATCCATCCCATTCCCCTAGTCTGGCCATTCAGATGACCTTCCAGGGTACATCTTGTCTTGTGGGAAGAAGGGGCTAAAGGCCCAGGGGGTAAAAGCAGCTGGTAAAAGATAAAATCCA
>SNQJ01S0112328.1:19200-31654 GCA_010110895.2 Picea sitchensis
TATGTAAATAAAAATAGATCCTTGTATTATATCATCATGAGTGTACACCTATGCATCATTTGGTAGCCACCTGTTCCACCACAAAAGGGAAACCAGAACAGGTGGCTCCAAGTGGTGATATGCCTAAAATGGCAGATTTTATGTTTTACAAAATTTACAAAAATTGAACAAAAGCTGAGAGTTTCAACAGGGACTTTGATCCCACTAACTAGCCTAACGTAGACTATGTTTAGATCCACCATTACTAATATGGTTATACAACTGTAAAAAAGAGAGTAAATAAATAATCACTATCATTCTAAAAATTGAAATTGACAAGAACTAGAGTCAGGGGTGGGCTGTGTCAAGCCTTTGGGGAGCCCAGATGTCCTTGGGCGGTGTAGACCAGTACGAACTTATGCTTGAAAGTGGGGCATTGTGTTTGTGGTGGGACATCTAAGAGGGCCTTGAACAAGAGATCCATTTGTTGGTGGATTGTCTGTTGGTCGTGCACCTGATCATCCTGTCGCTGCCAGATGTCAAAGAGAAGCTCCAAGTGTTCCGTTGGCTGATGATAGGTAATTGGGTTCTCCTCATCATTTGTCAATTGCCAGCTTGGGGGGATTTCCTCCTCCACTATTCAACCTACTTCCCACAAGTGAGGATGAAATTCTTGAGAGGTGGAAGGCCTTGGGAGGCTTTCCCTGGGGGGAGACCCTTCCATTTTCACCAGGCTCGGGCCTGGTTCAGGAGCTAAAGGTGGCTCAACGTCACTCAACTTCGGGCCCAGATGTTGAATTGAGGGTGGATCGTCCTATTTGACTATGTTGAGGATATCTTGTGAGGGTTGGGGTGGCTGAGGAGAGTGCTCAGTGAGGGACGGGGTCTCCAATTTGGGAATGCGAAGGGAATTTTGAGCTTGAGTCTGGGATGAAGGAGAGTGCTCAGTGAGGGATGGGGTCTCTAACTTAGGGATGCGAAGGGGAGACTGATCTTGATTCTGGGGTGAGGGAGGCGGGTTCTCCTATTTAAGCATGTGCATAGTGGACTGAGTGTTTCTTGAAGGTCTATGGGGGTGGCTAAAATAGGCAATAAAGTTTCTCTGAGAGGCCGTGAGCCGGTTGTCTCGGCTATAGGTGTTCTTGTTCCTGGAGGAATGTCTAGGATTTCCTCGATCCTATGGTATGATGAGAACTAGGGAGATAGGTCAATTGTTGTCGGGAGAGATTCGAAGGATGCATAGGGGGCAAGCAAAGAGGCTAGGAGGACCGAGCAGCACTACGTGGAGGAGGAAGCTTGCAAATGACAAGTGAAAGTGCGCACCTTTGCTAGGAGGGTCAATTATAACGCCACCGGGAGCCATTGATGCCATTGAAGGTTGACGGGACTGGTTCACTCTTCTAGTACCAGTGGCCTGGCTAGAACACTCATCCGTGAGCTCTTCCAGGCACACTGAATTAATCTCCCTTATGGTGAACACCATGGGGAATTAATAGTGTCGGGGGTGGCAGCTTGGGGTATTAACCTCCCTGCCAACTATGCTTGCCACCTGTCTACCCCCTTTTTCCAAATGTCACCCCATCCGTGTGTTTTCAATTTTTATTTTTAAAATAACATTTGTTTTCCCTTTAATTTTTTGTTTTTTTAATTTTATTTTTTATTTTCTCTATAATTTAAATTTGTATGTTCACTTTTTTTTAATTTTTTTGCAATATTTCATTTTTCCAATAGTGTTTATTTTTTACGTCATGGTTTCAAAAACTTTACAATTTTAATCCCCCAAAAAAATATGTTGTTACTTCTAGTAGGGCCTTTTTATTTAGAGAATTTGTCAAGGCCGCATTTCAAACATGTTGTAATTTCAAACTTAAGAAAATGGGGGTGTTATTGATAACATCGTTTTTTAATTATGGGTTCGATTTTAAGGTTTTTGTTCACAATAGTACCGATTGTCAAGGCCATGATTTAAAACAAGTTGTTTTTACCTTGGAAAAAAGGGGTTGCTACTAGTGGCACCACTTTTTGATATGAAGGTTGATTCTAAGGTTTTTTTTTACAATGGTACAATTGTCAAGGCCACAATCAAAGTTTAAAACAAGTTGTAATTTTAACCCTAAAACAATTACTTTTGGCAGCACCACTTTTCAATTTGGAACTCAATTTTAAGGCTGTGTGCAAACATTTATGGGGATTTAAGGTCATGGAAAATAAATTTTTAATTTTAACTCTAAAATGAAAAGGTGATTCTAGGAGTACCGATTTTCAACTTATGGATGATTTTGGTGTTTCAAACCCGAAAATATATACTTTTAGGACTAGAGTGCTCATTTTTAGGTCATAATTCTTGTCAAGTTGGTAACTATGTTTCTAGTCAAGGTTCCTCAACTAGCCTATCTCCATGGATATAACGACTTGATCATTTAAGGAGCTTCCAAAATCTTGATTTGATCTATCACTAAGATCATAAATGATTCTAATCTTGATAAAAACTCTAGTAACTATTGTCTCACTACAGGACTAGAGCACCATATCATGGAATTAGTTATTTCCATCTCTTCCCTAAATCCTTCCCATGTATAATAGAAATAAAATGGAGTGTTATTTATGTTATCCAATGAAGGAGTGACATGACTAGCCAAGTCCTTCTGGTGTTTTGTAATAACATGGAACCTAACAATATTTGGGAGGATTGTGATTCCATAAATAACAAAGAACATGATTTCTCGGATAAGGTGTCAACGAGGAGCATGGGCATGTAATCCATAGATACCTTCATCATAAATACATTTGGGTTTATGCATGTAAGAGATAATGAGAAATAAGGAAGCAAGGACAATATCTTTGATCATAGGGATCTCCATCGAGTTAGTAGGTTTATTCATGTTTCATAACTCTTCACATGCTTTGCATCATGGTAGAAATTTGGTTGTAACTGCTTCAACCACATAGCATTGAAAATAGGAGGAGATTATGATGCCTTTCTGATATTCCCCACCATTCTTTGGCCTGAACTTTCTCCACACTCTAAGTCTATTCATGTCTTCTCTCTACCTCAGGTTATCACCCGCACAACAACTTCCCCATCCTTCTTTTCATTCCTGCATGGCTCTATGGTAACCATGTTGCAATGTGCCTTCTTATCTTCACACTTTTTCAACAAGTCTAGAAAATCGTTTGTGACATGCTCGGTACTATAGCAGTACCAAGATATAGAATGTGGTTCGGTGAAAAATCTCGATGCATGGCCTGTATATTCATAATTAAAAGAAGTTGTGGGATTTCACTACCTCCTCCATATATCCATCCTTGACCATGTTCATATACACCCCTAGGACATCCTTGGTATCAAACTCTCTTAGTGTCTCCTTGGTCACCACATTTATGCTCTTTTTGAACCTGAAAGAAATCGTGGGTGTGGTCCTACGTCAACTAAAGTGATTGAAAATTGTTCATATAATGCCCCATGGATTTGTAGAATACATATAATCTAATATGGTGATTTTTTTCATATTTTTCTAGTGTTGTAAAATGGGGTGGGATATGTCCCCACTATCTTCAAATATCACATTATTCAGTCTGAGGCTCGGTCATAAATGGATTTGATGCACCCATCCTCAAATAATTTCCCAATGCAGGACATTCATCCATATGGTGTCCTTCTAATCAGCGTGTAGTACACCATACATGCTCACACACCGCCTTCGCATTTGTCATATATTGCAACTACATCATCATGTTTGCAAAATTCCATTGCACTCGCACCAATCCTGCTAATGTTTCTCCACCTATTATCATAGCTTCTAGGTGCATTGCAATATCCATCGCCTCTGCCTGAGTAGTTACATTTTTTTGGTAAGATGAAGTTTGATATGGGGAAGAATATGCACAATGAACCACTCCCTATATTGAATGTCTTAGATATGGAACATCATCCTATCTAACAAGATCTTGAGCCATTGGTTGTAATCCCACATGGTCTCTCTTGGTTGTTTTTTTATCTCTTTAATCTTTGTAATGCATTTCTATTTTTACTTAGTCTTATGGAACTCCTTTAGTATATCTTTCTTAATTTTTGTCAGGGACCTTGTCTGTCCCACTAGTGTAGTTTCCTTGTAATTCATATACCACATTAGGACGTTGTCCCTAATAGTGGTATCTAGTTATGCAATCTTTGATGCTTCATCTATGATCCCCTTCACGAGCCATATAACTTCACACATAAAATATTGCATCTCTACATCATCCGTACCTATCCCATGGAAAATGATTAGCCTCTAAGTTGTATCATGATTTTCCATTCTCAATCTAGTACTTTTCCTTCTTAACTTACTACTCACTATTGGGTATATCGGTACTGATAATATCCTTTGTGAAGTATCATTGAATTTGTCCTCTTTTGCACTCATACATTCTCTCCTTACTTCTCCAACTCCTTCTTCTACTCCTATCGTCGGGTTGCCTGTTGTTCTCTCTTCTTGGGTACAAATGCAAAAGGGGGTTGGTTCAAATAGGTGGTACCTCCATCTTCTCCCATCATTTCTTGTGATGAAACCCAAATATTTTCCTACTTGTAGTCATGCAAGACCATCTACTATCACTAACTCCTCTTCCCCTTCTCATGGGGGACCTTAACCATCCTCTCCTACTTATACACCTATAATTTGGTCCATGTCTTCCTCTGAGGTTGTGGAATATATAAATAGCCAATGTGGTCATACTTAATCTTTTCTTCCCCTACTACCACTACTTCTGGTATCTTCACTAGATACCCTACTCATGTGCCTCTTCACTAATGTATCTTTGTATATGATTCTCTGTGGCACAATAATCTCTCCCACACTTCCTCCTGGTATAATATCCTTCCTCTTCATTTTGGACCTAACCCCTCATCTTACACCTCTTTCTACTTTATTTCCTCTCCTATACTCTTCTTTTCTCCTTATCTCAACTCTTCTTGTGTATATTTCAAATATTTGTCTCCTCTTCTCCTCTTAGTCCATTCTTTCCAACAACTCAACTTAGCATATTATGTATCCTCCCAATAAATCCATTGACTCTCTTTCGTTTTTCCCCTTATTTTCATCCCATCCCAATACCAGGGGATTCTACTTAGTCATCCTATTAGTCTCCATGTGGATAAATGATTTATCCATGAACAACATCCTAATCCACAATGGTAATTCTTATACCATCCTTTTTTGAGGACCTTCAATTTTTTTTTTCGTTCTCACTAAAATAATCATAGTATTCTATAACAAAATCAATAATGTATCCTTCCTTCCCCAAGAAAAACTAGAAGTTAATTGCTCGAGCCCACTTATTATTCCATGCCTTCATCCTAAAAATTATATTCTAGTCCCATACATGTGGCTCTTGAGGTATCAAAGTAGTATTATTAGAATTTTTCCTCTTCAACCATTCATACAACAAACATGGAAACTTAAAAAATAAAATATCATGTAAATTAGTGTAGATATACCTCAACATTGGTGATCAAAACCTAAGTCTCCCATCGAGTAAATTTATCTTCTTTCACAGTTAACCAATCTTCTATTTCCTCCCGATATGGATTCCACCCCATTCTCTCCCTTCACCATGCAATACAAAACCTTCAGGTTCGAATAACATAACCATTTGTTGCCTCACTTGTGCACATCCTTCTTAATATTGGTGGGTTAATGACTTGTGGTTCATCTATAGTTGACCAACAAACCCCCAAGGAATCGACATATCAATCCTTAGTCTAGAACCAAAGAAGGTCTCATCGGAGACGTCATGAGAATAAAAAATACCATCTGATCTTGTATCGAAGATGAATGGATAAAATACACCAAGAATCCACTCGAGTTCACATTCACACATTTTATTACGGTTCATTATGATATTATCAATATGCAACATTATCGAATTCATCCATTGAACTCATAATCAACACATTCAATGATAGGAAGAAGAACAACTTTATATTATTTCCATTCAAATAGTAGCATACATAGACCAAAAGACTCATAATTAATCAAGAATAACACTCTTCACTCTCATACATTCTATCATTGATGCATTACAATGCATAATGCATGTTCTATTAGACTCTACACACAATACTAATATAACTTTATTACATACTCCTCATAAAATTGTTCTAGCCACATACAAAACTACTACTCAGATTCACAACATGACTCATGCAAAAGCAAGGCAGACTGATTTTTCCTCTATTGTAGACCTGAAACTCTCCAAACTCTTTTATGGGTCTTCACTGCTCCTTTTTCTTTCCTTCTCTACAACGATTTTACTTTGTGTCATTCGTTTCCTATATTTACCCCTTCAAACCCTAGGGATTTACTTGCAATGTTGTCTCAAATATAACTTTCCTATCTTTTGCATCCCTAAGAACCAAACCTTAGAATATATACTTAACCCATTGATTACTTTGTTGGTTGTTGTCCCAACTCAGTATTTTATAATATTATTTTGTGTGGGTAACAAGTCTTTTCTATCTCTCATGACCAATGTTCTAAAATACTCTTTCTCCCAATAATCCTAGCAATCATTGTAAGGAAATGCAGGACACTTCCACACTAATCCTAGAAAAAGAGAAGAATATTTTAATCAAGAAATAAAATGACACAATAAATCACACAGTACACCGACATTTTTACCCTAGAAACCCCTAACCAGGAAACCAACATTCCTTTAAGAATTATGCTCTCTTGTTGTCTTATTCTTTTAGAATAAAACATTACATGTCTAACCTTGGTCCGCACCTAACACACAATCGAAATCATACCCTCTTTCATAGGAAAGAACAACCCTTTAGCCAATTTGTCTTACATGTACATGAGAATCAAGCTACACCTACACATGCATTTACTTGAAAAAGTGTATTCTATGATCACCTTACAAAAGAAGCCTTTACGGACTTACAAAATGCCTCTTTATAAGATTTAAAACAGGAAAACCCCTAAATATTGGTACCCAAAAATGGTTGCAGATCCATGCATATCATTGGCTACAAATCCTGCAAATCTCGGGATTATGTTATAGTCAACTCCAAGTTGGGTTTACCAGTCGACCTTCATTCGTTCTCTAAAAGTTCATATCACGCCCACACTTTGACCTCTTTTTGGTTGACTTGTCATCGATATCTTCGACTTTGAATTTACCCAGTCAACTTGCTTGACCTTCGACTTTCTATCGATCTACCTCGACTTTGACCTATTGTTATAACTCAAAATGCCACTAATATGCATTGTTTAAGTTGGCCTACTCATTCACACATATGCCAACCGTTTTTGTTGGAGTTCTTCTCAAAAAATAGTTTTTTTGTATGGTATATGTGCCTTGATGCATATACAGAGCATGTAGACACGCTAGCTGCATGCCTAAAATCTTGTGTGCATATGCTAGTTGTACACTTGAAAGCCCACATGTACTCTAAAAAATTGGAAACAAATATAAATTCCACGCTTTTCAGTGGAGTTTACGGGCTATATTAAGTTATGAAACCATTTTACCTCATGTATCCCTTATGAAAATTGAATAGCCATCATTTCTTCATATAAAAAGGGCCCTAGGGGGGGCATTTGGACATATGAAAGAGAGGCAAGAGAACTCTGCCAAATTTTCTCCCTTGTATTCCAATACTTTTTTGCAGTATGCTCAGAGTTTCATCCTTAATATTCCCTTCCATCCATCCTCCTTATACAATCCATCCATTTCCCCTATATTGGCATTTTGGTTTTGAGGATAGATTATTGGGAATAGTGCACTTGGTGTCAAATAAGAGGAACCCAGACGAGGTTTGTAGAGAGGTGCCAAAAAAATTCAGATTGTAATTTACAATTTTTTTATTAATAAAAGATAAAACTTCTTCTCCCAGATCTTTATGTCTTGATGTTTACATTTATGATTTTTTTTCATGAATATCTAACCATTTAGATGATATTGATAATTATGCATATGTTGTCATACTTTGTTCTATAACATTGTTTCAGGGGAGCTTTGGAAGGAGGCCTACAATATCGGAGTGAAAAACAATTGGAAGGGATCAACAACAGTTGAAAGGACTTAAGGTAAAAATTTATACCTTCTCTCCCTTCCCTTAATTATCATAAGGTCTTGTTGGAATTGGGTAGAATAAAAGATTTTATGTCTTTTAAGGTGTCAAGGTTCTCCCTAGTTGTTAGACCCAGATTAGGGATATTTTTCCCCATAATAGAATTGGTGACTCTAGTGGGGAGTATATCTAGGGTCTTTTAGCAGATTATTTTTTGTGTGAATTATTTTTTTGTTCACTGCTTGCTGAGTCTGTAAGAGTCTCTTGCCACATTCCAAGTGTTTCTAGTTTTCCTGATCTGGATGATCTTTCTGAACTTTCTCTATTTTTTGAGTCGGTTCAATTGTATACGCATTGTGTTTTATACCCAAAACGCGTACATACATGCCCCGAGTTATCCCAGTATGCATACATACACACTCTGAGTTATCCCAGCACGTGTACATCTGTGGTCTCTCTATGCAAAGCATGCGTACCTGTACATTTTAAAAGTTAAAAATAAAAAAAATCCTTTAATTCCAGGAAACCTTTTGGTCTCTCAGGTCCTCATGAGTACCATAGACCTCTACTAACAGTTGTTGAGAGAGTTTTTAGTCTCAGATTATCTATGAAGTTGTAAATAAATATTTTTGTTTCTTTGTCTCTTTCTGTTTGTTGTCAAGGTGAAGGGTGTACTTGTAAGATTTAGGTCCTCCCGTGGATTCTGGGGAATCCCTGCTCTCAGGATGTGGTTTAGGATCTGAGTCAGTCTTTTGCCTATCATCCTTTTCTCTTGATTATGCTTTGAAAAGAAAAAAAAACAAGGTTGTTTTTTATTTTCTTTTCATAAGCATATAAAAAGAAAAGAAAAAATATTATAGTTTCTTGACTGCATTTGTTTTCTACTTTGCTTGTTTTTTTATTTTAGTACCTTAGGTTGTTTTTGTAAAAATAAAAGAGTTATGAACCCTAAGTTCCTATTTTCCTTTTTTCCTTCTTCCTTGAAAGTTTTAGTAGTTGCATTGAATTTGAAACGAAAAAGAATTCTAGGAAAGATTGCATAGTTGGATCTTTGTCTTTGTTTTGAAAAGTTTGCACCTTCAAAGTTAAAAAGCCAATTTTTAATTTGTAGAAAGTATTTTTATTTCATCACAATGTTCTAAAATATTATTAACTCTTCTCTGTCATCTCTCAAAGAACACCATGATTTTCATTTCCATACCCATGAGTAATCAAGCCACTAAAATTAACACTTAATGTTAAAATCAATTAGTCCTGTTTCTTTATAGGATACACTAATTAGACTAGGCTTTAGGACCATGGATTAGGTGTGCAGAGGAAAATCTTCAAGGCCACTTAAATAAAATTAAAAGTCTGAGATAGGGAGTGTTGAAGTCCAATGTCATAATATTTAGCCGGGATCCCCGTCTAACAGTACAAGGTCTAAACATGAGGTCGCGTGAGGAAAGGTAGAGGAGATAACCCCTCCAAAGATGGACTAAGAATAGCATGGATCATATATTGAGGGTCATTCTTGGGATTCCGCTGACTAAATTTGAATAAGGATCTTTGTGGACCTTGAATCCATTCAAGATCGTCAGTTGTCTTCCAGACCATTTTCTTTCGGTACCCTCAAAAGGCTTCAGACATAGTTATCCTTCTCATACAATCTGCCCAACTGTCGACTGTACCCACCTGGTGAATGACTACATGTTGGTAAGTTATCCTTCTCATACGATCTGCCCAACTGTCGACTGTACCCACCTGGTGAATGACTACATGTTGGTAACCTAGTGAACTTTTATAGGAAATCACACAGCTGACTACGGGGGTATACCATGGTACCTAGGAAAAATGTCGCACCACGCTTTGCATAGTATACCTAGAGGGTGTTTATGTGTTCAAGTTACACTTTCACTGGTAAGTTTCTCTATTGTTGGTTGGCATAAATATTCTTCTTGCCATTCTCTTGATTTCCTGATTTGTATTTAAAGAATTTATAGTGTGTGCTCTGTGTTTCTCCCTATATTTACCTTAGAGTGTCGGTTGATCATTTCATAAGGTGGAAGATCAACATCTCTGTCATTTGCGTAGGCTCCGGGGCCTTTCTCTAGTAACTTTGGAGTCACCTTCGCCACCGCATAGGCGAAGGCTATATCAAGAGGGTTCTTTCGAAGTGACTGAGCATAAGAAATTGTGCCTGAGCTTGTTCCTAGAGAATATACACTTGCAACGGAGGAGACTAGAATTTTTTACTCGAAGTTGAATGCATCATGCCCACAAACACTACAATCATTGATCCCTGAATGTGAATCCTTGTTTAGATATTCCCTCCTGAGGTGACTACTCATGATCGTCATCTTGTTAGGATATTTGTGATGGAAGAAAATAATGCTACCTCTACCGGGAGTCCTCATAATCCCATCCCAACCATGATTGGAGGGGGTGTCATGCCTCCTCCCCCACCTTAAAATAAAAGTATTACCTCTATCCAGACACCTACAACTTTTGGAAGTGGCATAGTCTCTAGGACGACTTCGACTACTATTCCTTCTTAAACCATACAGAACACGTTTGGCACTCCTTTTTCATATGGGATGTCAGGTTTCGACAAAAGCTCAAATTTAACCTACTTCACTTTAAAAGCTATTGGTCTGGTGGAAGGGAGTTCTAATGCTCCCTTACATGGATCCTTCAAGGTTACCTCTACTCTGTTTAATTCAGTCCCTTATGGTGGGGGTCATATTCCCCGTCCTCTACTTTGTTTTAGCTACCAATGAGATATGATGTTGGCACAGAATTGTTGGCCAATTTCAAGAAAAATGAATTCATTCACATCTCTGATCATATTCGATAATGACATAGTTGCAAGAGCTTGATTAGAGTAGAGATCCCTCCTACATTTATACTCGAGTGGTTACTCAAGTCTTTGGTACCTTGTATTTCCAAAGAAATCATGACTTCTATAATATTCTCTAAGGAAGAGGCTATTATGATATCTCAGCAACTAGAATTGATTTATTCTCAATCCAGCATGTTGTACGAGATTCTTCCACATGCACCATGGTCAACCTTTGACCAAACCAAACCAAATTTTGGGCCTCATGTCGATGGTATAGTAGGCGCAGCACAAAGTAATCCCACATATTAGTTTTCTAACCAATTTCAACAATTATCGCTACAAAATATTGTGGCCAACTAGACTCCTAGTATGGCTTCCCTAGCAATCAAAACGTCGAAAGTACACAGTGTGCAGACAAAAAACCCCAAAGGTAACCAACAATCCGAGGGAAAAATAAAGGCCAAGGGAAATAAGGGTAAGGGGGTAATGATAAAAAGGTTGCTAACAATGATGGTGAGGGTAAAAACGGGAAGAAGAAGTTTAAGTTCCCATGTAATCTTTACACGGACGATCACCTGACTCATCAGTTTCCTCGGATAGAGGAAGCCTAGAAGTTGTTGGCACAACATCCTGTTGTGTTAATTAACCCCTTCCCTCGAGGGTAGAATTTGATGCAAGATTATTCATCCACAAACATGTAATGCCCATCTAGCATGTTAAACAATTAATCTTTCATTTTATACATACACAATAACAACTTCGTTTTAGCATAATTTCATTGATTTTCATTTAAACAATTCTTATACATTTGCTCAATGATAAATCTAGATAGCATGATGAAATAAGTAATATGTTAACTCTATGATTTAGAACTTAAAACAAAAGTATATACAAAATATCAATAACCAAATACCACCGAAAAATGCCTCCTCCTTAGCTTGTCAAACCTCATCGGTTGTAATGTAGTTATGGGCGCTTCCAAGCATTCTTTTCCTGCTTTCCCAGAGTGAAACAACAGAATCATCCCTGCCAACTAGGAGCGTAGCCAGCTTCCTAGCTCCAAGAAACCTTTCATCTTCTTGGCCCTCCATGCCCGTCACTCCAAGAACAGCAAAGCACAAATGCTCAAAAAAAACTGTCACAAGAATTATATCTTCCAATAATTTCACAACCTCGCATCATGCTCAAACCTCTCCATCCTCCATCCTCTCTACTTCTTCTCCCTATTTATCAAGTTTCCATAAACACTTCCCCAGGTCTCCTCAACCACCTTCATTATTATCCATCAATCTCCCTTATCTAGATATTTTGTGAAAATATTAAAATAAAACTAAATATAAATAACTTGCATTAAACAACAATAAATAAAATGAAAAGTCTTTCTTCTCATGCTAGCTAATAAATGTTATTTGACAGTTTTCCCCAAAATGTACATAAAACCCCACCATGCTAATTTAATTCATCATACCCACCATCTATCAAAGTCAAGAAGGTATTTAATGCTTCTAGATATTTTGTATGCAATATAATTTACATATTCAATAAACATTCAATTAAATAGTTAATAATTTACTTTAATAATTAATACATTAATT
>SNQJ01S0112329.1:0-14389 GCA_010110895.2 Picea sitchensis
GAAAAAAGAAACAAACATATTGACACCTCAAGAGAATGAGGAGGTAAAAAGACAAGTACAAGATTTATTCGACAAGGGATTGGTTAGAGAAAGCTTGAGTCCATGTGCAGTACCAAATGTGTTGAGTCTGAAGAAGGATGGAGGATGGAGAATGTGTACAGACTCAAGAGCCATAAACAAGATCACCATCAGGTACAAATTTCCTTTGCCAAGGATGGATGATTTAATGGATTGTTTAAGTGGAGCAATTTCTTTTTTCAAAGATAGATTTGAAAAGTGGATATCACCAGATAAGGATGAGAGAATGTGATGAATGGAAAACAACCTTCAAGACAAATGAAAGGTTGTATGAGTGGCTTGTTATGCCATTTGGATTGACAAATTCCCCAAGTACTTTTATGAGATTGATGAATGAGGTATTGAAATATTTCATTGGTAAGTTTGTGATTGTATATCTGGATGATATAGTAGTCTTTAGTAAAACTGAAGAAGAGCATCCGAGGCACTTAAAATTAGTGATGAGGAGGTTGCAGTGGGAGAAGCTACTGATAAATTTAAAGAAATCCTCTTTTATGAAGAAAAAACTCATTTACTTGGGTTTTGTGATCTCTTCAAATGAATTGAAGATGGCTCCCGAGAAGGTGATAGAAATTAGAGAATGGACATTACCAAGGAGTATATTTGAGGTGAGAAGATTCCATGGATTAGTGATTTTCTATTGGAAGTTCATTAGAAATTTCAAGATTGGTGCATAGATGATGGATATGATGAAGAAAAGACATAACTCTTTCAAATGGACAGAAGAGGCTGAGAAAAGATTCAATATATTGAAGGAGAAGATAACCGAACAACCGATTCTGGTCTTATCATATTTCAGGAAGACATTTCAAGTGAGATGTGATGCTAGTGGAGTTGCAATTGGAGCAGTTTTGAGCCAAGATAATAGACCTGTTGCATATTTCAGTGAGAAGATGAATGATGCTAATAAAAAGTACTCCACATATGATAAGGAATTTTATGCAATAATTCAATCCTTGAAGAAAACATTTCACAGTTGAACAATTCATACTATTGGCCAGGTATGAGAGCATAGGTGAAGAAGTTTGTAAACAAATGTAATATTTGCTAATATGCAAAGGGAAAGAAACAAAACATTGGATTGCATCAGCCATTGCCTATTCCAGATAGGCCTTGGGATGCAATAAGCATGGATTTTGTGTTGGGATTTCCAAGAACCCAAAGGGGAAGTGAATCCATATTTGTTGTAGTTGATAGATTCTCAAATATGACACACTTTATCCCATGCCAGAAGACTAGAGATGCAACACACATTGCAAATTTTATTTTCAAGGAAGTTGTGAGACTTCATGGGATTCCCAAGAGTATCGTCTCAGATAGGGACACTAAGTTTGTTGGTCATTTCTGGGGAACATTATAGAAGAATATGGGGACAAAATTTTCCTTTAGTTCAACATATCACCCTCAAACAGATGTACAAATTGAGGTGGTAAATCAGAGTTTAAGAGATTTGCTGAGAAGTTTGTTCACTGAACATCATAGCCAGTGGGATCAAATTCTGTCACAAGCAGACTTTGCATACAATGACTCAGTAAACAGAAGTACGGGAAAGAGTCCATTCCAGATAGTGCACAGAATGAAGCCAAGAGGAGTATTAGAATTGAGAGACCTAGAGCAGAATGAATTCAGAAGCGTTGGAGCAGAAGAATTCATTGCAGAAATGTAGAAGCTTCATAACCAAATCAAGGAGCAATTGCAGAAAAACAACAAAGAGTATAAACAAAGAGTTGATCAACATAGGAGATAACTTCAATTTAGCACACCTCAGGAAGGAAAGGTTCCCAAGAGGAAAATATAACAAATTGAAGCTGAAGAAGATAGGACCTTGCAAGATCCTAAGGAAATTTGGTGCCAATTCTTATGAGATAGAGTTGGTAGAGGATGTGGGTATATCACCCATATTTAACGTTTCATACCTGTATCCTTACAGGGAAGATGAAAAAAAAAGATCAGAATACCAACCAGAGGTTCAGTGGGAGAAGCAGATGCCTGTAGAAGAAAATCCACAGATGGAAAAGATCATTGATCAGAGTATCAGTAAGAAGACCAGGAGAAAGAATTATTTGGAGTATTTGGTAAAGTGGAAAGGACACCCAATAGAAGATGCCAGTTGGGTAAATGAAGCTGATATCCAGAAGTATGGGAATTCAGTGTAGGAGCTCATGGACATGAGTGCATGAATTTTTGTCCAGGGGAGTATGATGCAGGAGAATCATCAGTAAAGCACACATGGAGAGACAACTCAGTGCCCTAGCATGATTTTTGAATCATTTTGGAATCTTAAATGCTGACGTTTCCTACAAATAGTTTTTTTGAACGGATTGAAAAATGAAGAAGATCAAAACACTGGAAGCTGAACAATCATGAGAGATCTGGGAGTTTCACTCTTAGACTTTAATGTAACGATGCTTAAGGAGTAGTTAGTTTTTACTTAGAGAAGATAGGTAGTTGGAGGGAACCCTAGGAACCCTCTGGTAGAAGTAGAGGTGTTATATGCCCAAATGAGGCTGCTGGAGATTAGACTACTGGATATGATGGTAGCTGCAAATTAGTAGGAGATTGTTGTGATTTAGTTGTTACTGAATTTTAGTTATTTTTGTTCTATCATAGTTGTAGTCATTTTACATTTGAATGAAGATAACATAGGGATATTGATCCAAATGTGTGGTGTTACTGTTTCTTAAATATTTTATGTTATTTTGTGTTTCATGAATGTATGAGTTATACTATCGAATGTATGAATCTGTGAAACATTAGATAAGTTTCACTTGTTTCTCTCCCACGAGCTTACGCAAGGAGTGTGCATTATCCGCAAGGAGTGTGTTGATAGAGTTTGATTCGACTCAGAGCTCAGGAGAGATAATGTGGAATTTGTATATAGAGTGTTCATATCATCCGCAAGGAGTGTGTCGACAGAGTTTTTGAACCAGAAGCTCAGAAGGAGTAGCTCAAGAGGTTTCTCACAAAAGTGTGAGTGAAGGTATTTTGCAAGGTGTGCATAGATCCAAAATCCGACTAAGTGTTGAAGAAAACCCTTTAAAGAGTTAAATATTCGGAGGAAGACAAGCTCCGAAAATTTAATGGGAGAAATCTTCAAAGGGTAGGAGCCTTTAAGGTTTTTTCAAAAGTGAGGATCAAGATCCACCCAAGAGAAGTAGAATCATTCCAGACCGTCTGATCTGGGAGAAGTTGTGCAGTGGTTAGCCGTAAGTTCTTTCGGGAATTCATAACCCGGAAGGGTTGGGTTGTATAAGGGTGAAAAACATCGAAGTTCGAAGTGGCAAAGAGATCCCAACCATCGATCTATAAGGACATGCATCACTAGTTCATGGGATTCGAAGAATAGCTAAGGGGAAAGAGAGATCGCCTGAGGAAGATTAAGGGATGAATCTCAGTCGTCGATCAAGAGAGGCATGCAGTGCTTGATCTAATATTCAAGGTACATAATACTTCAAAGAAGAGGAGTGTCGAGACGTGCGGAAATCCAAAGACCGGAGTCTGAACGAATCATAGTTGTTGGCTGGGGGAGAGACGAGAATCGTAGATCTGCCCAGACGAGTTCACGATTCGGGGTTCGGATGAAAAGGGTGTAGCTATTGCTAAGAGTGATGAAACCCAAAGTTACAAAGCGCTCAAGGGATTAATCCATGGGTCATAGCCAAGGTTTCATGTGGAGAAGGGCTAGCGTAAAGGAGCTACCCAAAATTTCAAGATTTTAAATAGCTAAGGAAAGGGGTCGCGGGTTCCATATAACCTGCACCTAAGGTGACAAAAGGGCCCGTGTTTAATTCAGTTTGGGGCCAACAAGGCCTAGAGGAGCTAATACAGTTGAGATAGTTGAATATCCTTGACCAGGAGGTCGCACAACCCTGAGGAGAGAAGGGGGGTCTGCATCACTTTCCTATGGAAAATAAGCCCCCAAATATCCATTTGTGTTCATCTGTAGCATGCGATACATTTTATTTATATATTCAATTAACATCATTTACAAATTACATCGCTTGGCCCTCGACCATACATTACATTTACAATATGCATCACTAATTTGGTGTTTGAAAAGGAGGATGTTACAATATAAGAGTTCATGAATTATGATGTGGGAATGTTCATTGGTTTCATCATCATTTTGTTGATGTGTAGGTGATTCAAGGTGATAGATGATGGCGTTTTGAGTAATATTTGACATATTTCAAATTTTGTAGTTTTGAGAAACAAAATGTGGGAATTTAGAAAGAAAAGGGTTTGGGTTTAATAGACATGGGTAAACTCTTCCCGTTGGACCCCTTCCCTCTCCTATGGAAAATAATCCCCCAAWTCTCCATCTATGTCCATATGTAGCATGCAATACATTTKATTTATATATTCAATGAACATCATTTACAAATTACATCGCTTGGCCCTCGACCATACATTACATTTACAATATACATCGCTAGTGTGGGGTTTGAAAATGAGGATGTTACAGTATAAGAKTTCATGATTTATGATGTGGGAATGTTCCTTGGTTTGGTCATCATTTTGTTGATGTGTAGGTGATTCAAGGTGATAGCTGATGGTATTTTGGGTAAGATTTGACATATTTCAAATTTTGTAGTTTCGAGAAACAAAATGTGGGAATTTAGAAAGAAAAAGATTTGGGTTTAATAGACATGGGTAAACTCTTCCCCTTGGACCCCTTCCCTCTCCTATGGAAACTAAGCCCCCAAATCTTCATCTGTTTACATCTATAGGATGCGATACATTTTATTTTTATATTCAATTAACATCATTTACAAATTACATCGCTTGGCCCTCGACCATACATTACA
Source organism: Picea sitchensis (assembly GCA_010110895.2). NCBI lineage: Eukaryota > Viridiplantae > Streptophyta > Pinopsida > Pinales > Pinaceae > Picea > Picea sitchensis. Next base: position 4,887 of record SNQJ01S0112329.1, read on the forward strand.
TTTACAATACACATCGCTAGTTTGGGGTTTGAAAATGGGGATGTTACAATATAAGAGTTCATGACTTATGATGTGGGAATGTTCATTGGTTTGGTCATCATTTTGTTGATGTCTAGGTGATTCAAGGTGATAGTTGATGACATTTTGGGTAAGATTTGACATATTTCAAATTTTGTAGTTTCGAGAAACAAAATGTGGGAATTTATAAAGAAAAGGGTTTGGGTTTAATAGACATGGGTAAACTCTTCCCCTTGGACTGTTTCCCTTTCCTATGGAAACTAAGCCCCCAAATATCCATCTTTGTCCATCTGTAGCATGCAATGCATTTTATTTATATATTCAATTAACATCATTTACAAATTACATCTCTTGGCCCTTGGCCATACATTACATTTACAATATACATCGCTCGTTTGGGGTTTGAAAACAAGGATGTTATAGTATAAGAGTTCATGACTTATGATGTGGGAATGTTCATTGGTTTGGTCATCCTTTTGTTGATGTGTAGGTGATTCAAGGTGATAGTTGATGGCATTTTGGGTACGATTTGACATATTTCAAATTTTGTAGTTTTGAGAAACAAAATGTGGGAATTTAGAAAGAAACGGGTTTGGGTTTAATAGACATGGGTAAACTCTTCCCCTTGGACCCATTTCCTCTCCTATGGAAAATAAGCCCCCAAATCTCCATCTGTGTCCATCTGTAGCATGCGATACATTTTATTTATACATTCAATTAACATGATTTACAAATTACATCGCTTGGCCCTCGACCATACATTACATTTACAATATACATTGCTAGTTTGGGGTTTCAAAATGGGGATGTTACAACATAAGAGTTCAAGAATTATGATGTGGGAATGTTAATTGGTTTGGTCACCATTTTGTTGATGTGTAGGTGATTCAAGGTGATAGTTGATGGCATTTTGGGTAATATTTGACATATTTCAAATTTTATAGTTTCGAGAAACAAAATGTATGCTTTTGCCTTTTATATCATTTTATGGGGTCAAAATTCCCTTGAGAAAGTCTAGAGTCCTAGTTGTGTTGTAGAGCTCATTCCAAGTTTTCAATGGATATTTGAAATTTGCAATTTTGAGCTACAATGGAAACATTATGGCTTTGATGAGATTTGATTTACTAATTGAGGATTATAATCACTTTTATGAATTCAAAATTATATTTTTAGAAGCCATCCTCCCACCATAAGCTATTCTAGTAAACCTCAATAGATTTTATTTAGTTGAAATATTTAATCTTTTTTACTATAAACATGTAAAATGGCTTATGTTTATTTTGAAAGTGGCTTCTTGACTCATAGTGATGTTTGAAGCCTCCTCTATGTAATGTTACTAATCATGTCATTACCCATTGTTGGGTTGGAGCATGAAGGGTTGCGCGCAGGTTGGTCACCTCTGCTTGGATGGTGCGTTATAAAAGGCATCGAACATCATGCCAATGCGATTGCTGATGAGGGTGTCTTGATGGAGTTGGTCCGCCATATAACCTCAGATGTCAAAAATAATCTCCAGTTGCTCTCGGCTGAAGAGGTTGGGTGGAGTCTGGTCGAATTCCTCAACTATGTTCAACGATGGAGGCACCATGGTGGCGAACTCCTTCTAAATAATGCAAGTGACACCCTCCATGGCCGCCTCTGTTCCTATAGAAACCCCACTAGTGTTGGGGAGAATGTGCGTATCCAGGACCGTGTGAAGGAATTCCTCCGGTAATTCCTCTTGAACAATGCAAGTGGTTCCATCCATGACCGCTTCTGTACCTGTAACAACCACATTGGTGATGGGGCACAAGTATTCATTCGAGAATGTGTAGAGGAGGGATTTCGGTGGAACCTGAAATGGTTCCTCCGGTAATTCCTTCTCCACAAAAGCCATTGGAGGAGTATGTGGCCGCGCAATTCAATGAGTCCAGGAAATTGACAAAGCTCTCTCCAAATTATGTAGGTGTCTCTACCTGGTTGCACGATTGTACCAGGAAGGACCTCGCCTGGGCTTTCCTCTCTCTCTCTCTCTCTTAGCATGGTGGAACCTGGGGGGTGAAGAACCAACTAGATCAAAACCAAGAGAACCAACTGCGCAAAAACCAAATTCCCGGGCAGAGTGAGGTGACAGAGCACCGAGGAAAAGTGTTGAATTCCATGGCCAAGCTGGACAATTAATCGAGGGGCGGACATGACCGCTATGCTACCACCCGTACTCAACATCCCCCTCCTGCCATTAATCATTTAGGCCTCCATTAATCTAACACGGGGGAGTTGTCCTCCCTTCCTCTGTAAGCTTTTATGGTCTCCCTCCATCCAAGAATGGGGTGTGGGATGCCRAAYGACCATATTTATGTCTGATTTCATGGGAGGGCTACGTGACCTCCCTTGGGCTACGTGGCACCCCATCCAGGGAAAAATAAAGTGTTTATCATCACCCTCCTTGCTACAATATAAATCAAGATCATTGGGARTGAAATAATATAGTCAAATTAAGTTTKAGGATGGAGTTGTAAATGAGGTTTTCAATGTACTTAGTTTGAAGAAACATATTTTATTAGGGCGTTGTTTAAATGTTTTACATTTTRGCTTTTTTCRTCAGAATYCAGTGACATAAATTTGGGTGAAATCATAATTTTCTGTTATTTAAATTGTATTTCTGAATTCATAAATGGATTCAACGTGTTGAAAAATCCATGGGACACTCAGATTATATAGAATTAGCCACTCATATATGCAAATCCAACACTTTCTTGCTGGATTTCAAGTAAAATTAAACATAAAAAATCCTCGGAAAAGGGCCAAAACGTAAAACGTTTAGGCTACAGATTTTATCAGTTATTCATATGGCTCAATAAAGGTATATGGTATATTTCTAGGCTAATAATTGGGAAATCAAATAGCCCAGGGAGCTGAACTAGTTGTTGCCAATTTTGCTAAGCATTTGGTTAGTTTCGTGCCAACAATTGCCTAGTTCAAATCCACTTGGGTGAGGTGCACTAGTCTACATCAATGAATTTACTAAGGACACATCCATGATTGTGGGAGGAATCCATTTAATTTCTTTGTGAGGTTTTCCTTAGATAAATAAAATGGGAATCAAATATGAAAATAATGACATGTGAAAAGTTGAATTAGGATACTTTTAACAACTCTCTCTCTCTCTTTCTCTCTCTCTTATACTTGTGAAAAGATTAAACATTTGTCAAAAAAGACTTGGATATTTAACTATGAAATCATGAATAGAACATATGAGTGAAGGTTATTTGTATTGAACACAACACTATGAAATCATGAATAGAACATATGCGTGAAGATTATATGTATTGAAAACAACATTATGATAAATTTAAAATAAAAATACTTACAAATCTAAACAACCACTACAACTTATTCACAATTAGTTAACGGGTCCTCCAATAGAATAAGTCTCCTTGTCAAGAGCCATCTATATTTTCTTGTTTGATGATGTTATAAAGAAAATTTAGGTGTATTCCCTAAAGCAAAAATGTAAACCATTTAACAAATTCATATTATTTATGACTATATTATAAAATAAAATAAAGAGCTATGTATATTTTCTTGTTCATTGAACTTATTTATAATTAGTTAATGGGTCCTCTAATAGAATACGTCGCCTTGTAAAGAGCCATCTATATTTTCTTATTCATTGATGATGTTATAATTTTTTTTAGGTGTATTCCCTAAACAAAAAAATTGTAAATCATTTAACAAATTCATATTATTTATGATTATATTAGAAAATAAATAGCTATGTATATTTTCTTCTTCGTTAATAATTTTATAAAGAAAATTTAGGTGTACTCTTTAAAATAAAAATGTAAAACATTTAACAAATTCATATTATTTATGACTATATTAGAAAATAAAAATAATGAAAAAATAAAAATAATAATAACAATGACTTTAATTCAATTTGTTTACATAATGAAATCACACTATCCCTTATACTCCTCAACACATAACACAAATGAAAGGAAGAGCAAGGGAAAACAACCCTTATTTCCTTGAGCTAAACCAATATATATTCTAAATAGATCTCCAACCAACGTTGTCATGAATATCACATTGCTTGGAGTAGTGTTAAATCACATGCTAAGTAATTTAAAATATTTGGTTGTGAAGAATATTTCCATGTTATTGGTGAGAAAAAGGAAAAAACTAGGTAGAGAAAGCAAATAACTAGGTAGAGAAAGTACTAAGTGTATATGTATTGGTTATAGTGAGGAAAGTATAGAATATAAGACGTATAACTTTATTATCCAAAATGTGTTTGTTGAAAACAATATTATTAATGAGAATCATGATGCTTTTACTTACTGATATGCCATTCCCTAGGTCCATTGAAAACACAAGTGAAAGTGGAGGAAATGAGATGTATATAACAAAATTGGTTGAAACTAAGCTTAGAAAGTTTAGACGAATTGGGTGGGAAAAAAATAATAATGGATGATGTTAATTTAAGTGCTGATCTCTCTAGTTTGAAATGAATTAAGATGGAATGTGGAAAATTTTTTCCTATGAAAAAAATTATGAGGGGATGAATGAGTATGGGGCTTTTTTCCACTTTTCCCTTTCACAAAACTCCTTAGTTAGCAATCATCATTTACTCATTACTTATTGTTGTCATTTATAACCAGTTAAATGTGAACATGCATTAACAACATATATTAGCAACATATATCATCAATAAGTCATCTTCACAAGGAACACAAAGAACACAAGATGTATGTACAATTTTCTTTTTATTACAGACCACAATCATTGTGTTATCAACAACAACTGATAGTGTACAACTCTACAAGAGCACCAGCTCTATAATGCAAGACTCAACTTACACAACTCAACACCAACTAAGAAGAGGAATCAATCCTCAACAGATACCAATCTGTCAACATGTACGTGATCTGTCAGTAGTGTAGCATGCGTATGTACGCACCCTACCAGTAGTACAACTCGTGTATGTACGTGACCTGTCTGTACTATAGTCTGCGTGTGACTTCTGAACAACTAGGGTTTTCTTTAAAACTCAGATCCTCTGCAACCCTCAGTCACATCCACTTCTGTCATTCACTGTCCGATCTGAACCAGAACCAATCACAACACATCCATGCTCTCCCACAACTTACTCATGCTCCTCAATCATAGAATATGAATGCTACTTAATCATGTATAAGCAACAAGTATACTATGGAAATCATATTAGTACTGAAACATAAGCGTGCTGCTCACTCCATCAACCAACACAAACCAAATCACAATAGCCATACCAAGAATGCTTCAAGCATTCACCATACAATATGCAAGAGTATCCATCAAGACAACTATGTAACCATACCAAAATTTTTATGGCAGATCTGATCCCATAGAATGCAGATTTGGAAATTGCTTCAGCCTTCAAGAACCTAGCACATCTCACACTCAAGTCTTCATGACTTTATCCAACTATACACACCCTAATACACTTCCAGCCTGTGTACATACACACCCTAATACATTGCCAACCTGCATACGTACGCACCCTAATACATTGTCAGCTCACATATACCTCAGTATGTACACACCCTAATACATTGTCAGCCCGCGTACGCCTCAAAAAATAGGGTTTCTGAACTTCCAAAACTTTTGCCGTCATGATCTCATACTTATAGAAACTTTGATGCGTCCATGAGATCCTCCACTCAATCTCTCTCTCAAAATAGATCTTCAAGATATGCTCAAGAGATGTTTCGCACAATAGACCCTTGCCTCTTATTTCTACTCTCCAAGTAGCTTTCTTAGAAGCATCTTCTAGGTCACTTTGTCCACATAGCCACTTTGTCCACATAGCCACTTTGTCCACATAGTCACTTATGTCCATCTTTGTCTAATTTTCCACTTGTCCATATATCAATAGCCACTTGACCACTTAACCCACTTTCCTCATTTTAAGGTTAACCACTTTCCATAATTAGAAAGTTCTCCATTTACTTTATTATTTGAATAATCCTCCTTGACTTTGTCACTTCACTTTATTATTTAAATAGTCCTCTTTGATTTTGTCACTTCACTTTATTATTTAAATAATCCTCTTTCATTTTGTCACTTCACTTTATTATTTAAATAATCCTCTTTCTTTGCAATCACTTTTGACTTCTTTGACCTTTTGGGGCCTCAAGCCAACATATGAGGGTCCTTCAACTTTGTAAGGCCATAACTCTCAAACCGTGAGGAGTTATGTGATGTTCCAAATACCACTAGAAATGGTATGGCAAGCACTATCCATTTAGGATAGTTTCACAGACAAATTCACTGATCTTAATCTCATTATTCCACAATTAAGAATGGGTTCTATAACCATACTTCTAGGATAACTCAACCGCAAAGCGTCTTCCCGTGAGGGATTTCACCATAAGGGGACCACTTTGGACTTCATCCATTTGTACTTCTTATCAACCATGACAAGAAAATAATGAGTCATCTTTACATCAATCCAACTATGCATCATACATCGATCCATCTTCATCTATGCATCATATATCAATGAAAACTCATTGATCCATCTTCATCTCTGCATGACATCATATAAATTATGATTCCACCTGACATCAATTCATTCACATCAAGGACAATACATATTACATCAATATGCTATGACAAGACATTTTCCCCTTGACATCAATCAATCAATCAATCCTTTGACATCAATACTTTGACACCAATCATTTGACATCAATGACAAAATGATCCAACAATATCCCCCTTTGGCATTGATGGCAATACCAACATTGATGTCAACACCAATAATCGATGGAAACATGTATACAAGGCATTACTCTAGATCAATAGTCATCTCAATCACATCAATGTGACTATCTCTCCCCCTTTGACATCAATGGAAAATGGTAGTTTTCTCCTTGGGGATGCTCCCCCTGCCTAGATGTCTTGATATTCCTTTGAATAATATCTCCCATTTTGAACAAGGGATATCACTCTGATGTAATGATGAAAACATCTCACTCATTCTCCCCCTGGAACCATGCTTGCATCTCTATGACCAATGCTCCCCCTGGAACCATGCTTTTGTCCTCTGCATCTGATAAATTTCTCCTCCTTGAATCATGTGAAGAATAATGACTCCCCCTATGGGTATGTCTCCCCCTATCTTCTCTGCAGTATGAACAATATGCTACCACTGAATTATGCTTCTGTTGCAAATGCTACTACTCATAGATCAACTACTCTTTCTATGATGATCCTTGGACCTGTCCATGCATCAAACTCGTGCCATACCATGCATCATGAAGAAAAATATATGTCAACAATGAAATAGAGAATCATGAACAAAACATCAACCAAGTACATCATGTACCAAATTGTGTGCTAACCATGCACAACATCCATGTACATCGACACCATACAATGCACCATAAGAAATCATCAATGGAGTGTATCAAACATATGCCAATAACATGTGCCAATTGTGTATCATTCATATGCCAATAACATGTGCCAATTGTGTATCATCCATATGCTCCTACCGATATGCCAACCATGTGACTCAAACAAGTGTCATATGCTTTTACCATGAATTAAGTGTCACAAGCATCAAGCATCATAACAAGTGTCTCAACTATATCATCCCATATATCATGTACCAAGTAATTCCAATGGTGTACTTTAGCCAAGTAATATCATCCACAAACATATACCATCTATGAGTGCATCAACATTGCACTAATCATGTATCACCACTTGTACCAAGCAAGTACATCAACCATGAACCAATACCACAACAAGATGAACCACAATCAAGATGTGTCCTCATACATGTATGCCAAATCTACCATAAAACATGTGCCAATCAAACTGCTAGTAGGTGCCTCTACCAATGTACTAGAAGTGTATCAATCATGCATAAACTATATATCAAGCTATGACCCATCAATGATGTATCAACTCACCAACTACATGTCCCAATATGTAGCCCATCCATATGCCAAATGTATGCACCAAGATATCCAACAAATATGCTTTCAATAATACATCATGAGATATATCAATGAAACTCAAATATGTACCAGCCATGTACCCCAACAGACCAAACTCAACTTCCATTCACTACAACAAATACTAAGCATTCAATATGTACTAGATGTGTGCCTCAATAGATCAATGACATCTCTAGCTAGTATCATCATGATATATCTCATAACCAAAGTGTCATAACTTCACTATCGCAACCAACATTGTTCTTCAACAAAAAAATTCCTCAATCCATACTCAAAGGTTAGTACCATGCATCCAAGATAATATTTTAACGGTTAACCATATGTCATCATCATACATACATCAAATATGTATGTCAACATGTAATTATGAAACCTGCAACAAACTATGTTAGACCCTGCAACAAATAATGTCAGATCTTGCAACATAAGTTATACCATCACATCCAGCTGCAACCCATGTGCATAGCCCTTTTCCCAAGGCTTTTACCACATATATGCAGCCTGTTGCACAGAGAAATCGCGATGTACACGACCTATTCATAGGTCATCACTACTACATATGGGTGGATTATTCCACGAAAATTTTCCACGCTTCCACGAGTTTCATCTTTTTTTTAAACAGGGTGGGATTTTTGTTGATATTGCCACGCAAGTTTGTCACAATATCCACGAAAATCTTTTTTAAATCTAGTTGGGATTTTCGTCACTATAGCGACGAACTTTCGTGGCAATATCGACGAATATTCATTGATAATTTAAACGCAATTTAGGGATTCAACAACCCATACATTGACTAGAATATATCATCCCATCACTATTGTGGTGGTGTATATAAGGAGACCTTGGGATTCCATGACATCATTATCGCAACAATTTTATAGCTCACCACTTTTGATGCTAACCAATCCTCCTAAGTGAAATGGAAAAAAACTCAAAAAATGGAAAATTGTATCGCCATAAGTTTTTCACCAATCACAAAATTTTGGACCTTGCCATACTCTCATCAATAAAAATTTCCATGTGAGAACCTTGCTAGAAAAACAAAACCACATAAATAATTATTTTTTGAGAGGGGTTTTAATCTTCCAAAGCATAGACCGCCACCATTTAACCTCTTCCCCTTTCCCTTATAGAAAAATTGTTGTCTATCTAAGATATACCATGTATTTACCTCCCATAGCATGTTTTGACCTCACCAATTAATATTCTTAATTCTATAGTTTGATGAAACAAGAGGGCAACATATTCATGAAATCCTACCATACCCTTTTCTTGATCACCTACTAATCCTATATCGTTTGAATATTTTCATTCGTCTTTCCACAGGATTGCATTGATGGGGTTATGCGCATCTTCTAGGTAAAATATATTGTTCTACCTTAGAGTGTTCAATAACCATGTTAAAAATTTGTGCATACCTCCACTACCAATCAATAGATCTACACCAACATTAAATCTCCTTCAATTTCCTATCTTCCTTGACAACCAAAT
>SNQJ01S0112331.1:0-20529 GCA_010110895.2 Picea sitchensis
TTCATAATATTTTTATTTTTTTAAGTTAAAAAATAAAAATTAGTAATTGTTTTGTTTTTTGTAGTTTTTTTAGTTTTTAAATTTCTTAAAAAAAAATAAGTTACATTTTTTCTTAAAGTAATTAATGTTTTTTGTTTTACTTTAAAAAAAAAAAAACTCTGAGATTTTTTTCTTTCAATTTCTTTAATTTTTTAATGTAAATTTTTAAAAAATATAAAAATATTTTTTAAGAAATGATTTTGGAGCCAATTTTGAGTTGCTCATCGATGATGGTAGTTGTTGTCGAGGCCACAGTTTCAATTAAGTTATAATTTTGACTCCAAAAAAAAATTAGTGCTACTGGTAGCATCAGTTTTCGTTTCGAGGGTTAATTTTAAAGTCTTTGTCCATAATGACATGAGTTGTCAATGCAACGGGTCTGAATGGGTCTGAATTTTAACCACCATAAAAAAAAAGGTGCTACTGGTAGCACAACTCTTTGAATTTGGGGTAAAAATAGCCATGCTGAAAAAATGAGAACTCTGGAGAGTTCTCGTTAAGTTGGTAACTATGTTTACATACAACAACATTGGAAAGTGAAAATTTTAGCATTACTAAAGACATGCTGCAAATGGACAAAGACATGACATAGAAACATGTCAAGGATGTAGAACAAATGGAATTGGTATTGGCTAAGGTACCAACAAAAAAATTATATAAGCTATAGGTCAGTGTTGCATAGGAAGTACAATCAAGGCTAAGGATGGACGCAACAAACTTGGAGATAGCCAAGCAAGAGAAGGAGGTGCTAGAGACAATCCTCAAAGAAATGTAGATCAAATGTGAGGAGGAAAAGCAACATGTAGAAAAAATAGAGAAAAGACTTGAGGAAGTCTTCCAAATGATCCTAGACAACACACTAGTAGGAGAACTCAACACAGAAGAAAAGATAAAGAGGATAGCATAGATGATGGATGGGTATAAACAAGAGATAGTATAATTGGTTGGGTAGATGACACCAACCACCACTCCAGAAGTCCAATCAGAAAGGGATCAACAAGAAACAAAACACATAGATATTATTGTGATAGAAGTAAAAGAAGTAGCGAAGCTTTACGAAAGGATTGCACAGATATGGACGAGCCTGGTAGAAGATGAAGGGATCTAGCAGTTGGATTAGAGGGAAGAAAAGTTGAATGTCACAGTGCATGATTTGAAGCAGAGACAAAAGATGATGAGTATTTCAGACAAGCTAAAAAGCACACATGAGATGAAAAATATGCAAGAAAATTTGAAGACAATCAAAGGGGAAAGAGAGACAAGAAAATCTCATTTGGAGCCCCTGCAAGAGTAAGCAGAGAAGATGATAGCAGAGTTGGAAATAGAGAAACATCAACTGGAACATGTGCACTTAGAAAGTATAGAAGTACTAAAGGAGCACATCACAATGTAGGTGGTGGAGGCCCTGATAGAGAAAAGTGCACATGTGAACACAAGTATATGCAATCACAAAGAAGTTCCAAGAATTGGAAAAATCTGTGCAGGAGTCACACATGACCTAAGTGGCACGGGATGAGCCACAGGTTAGAGTTGGGGGCTTGTTGGAGAAGGAAATTTTGGGTTTCAATGGAGTAAACAAGGAATAAGGGACCTAGGAATCAGTTCATGTCAGGAAAGAAGGGAAATCAACGTGACATAGGACAAAGGAAGAAATGTTCCAGGAATTAAGAAATATCAGTGCAGAGTCAAAGCAAGGAATGGTTGATTCAAAGACTAACCATGTGGAAGGCATTTAGAAAGTGGACAAGTTGAGTCCACTTAGAATTATGGTTTTGAAGTATGATGTAAGGGTTTTTACCCACTTTTTTTAATATAAATAGAGGATGTATGAGGTATATAGGAGTGTCTTAGAACTGATGTGTGAAGAACGTAGTTTTGGAGAACTTTTGAGTTTTGAGTCACAGTACTAGTTTTGTTGGAGTTGTAGAGCTCGAATGATGTCATTTTTGGGGAATCATGAAGTATAACTGAGGGTCCAGTCATAAGCTATGGAGCTTGGTGCAACTCTGTTCCACCTCTCATATGTGCACTCTAAATGCACCATTTGATGTAATGCGTGCAACACAAAATACTTGATGAAGAATAAATAAGTAGAAGATCCTTGTGGATGTATCCCAGGGGGTGAACCATGGTAAAATCATATGTTTTGATGTGTTGAATGATGTTTTTTTTTCTGTTTTTGCAATTATGAATGAACGATGAATAGCTAGAACAATATTTTGCAACACACAGTATTGATAATGTAGAATGAGTTAAATGAAAGATATAGATGAATGGTATAATATGATGCATGTTAAAGTAAGATTATAAGAAGTAGAAAATCCCAAATCCCTTCCATGATTGCAGACACTTAGGTCATGCAATCACCCATAATCCATCTTAGGTCATACTATGTTGTGCATTCTGTGCATGATTTTTCCTTCTTGTTTACTAGAGGGGGAGATGGTTTCTAAGGTTTTGTTGGAGAACTAAGGTAGAAAACGCGTCAGGAAACATATCCAACATGGGGTACTCTTTTGATAATGAATTTGGAACTCCTCAGTCAATGTTGCAATTTTATTATTCAGAAAGTCTATTCCTTGATCACTGAGTAATATGGATGGAAATCCAAACCTTGTGACTACATTCTCAAACAAAAATCATGTACAGGTCTCCCCAGTGAAATCTATAATTGGGGCTACTTCTAACTATCTTTTCAAATATTTTTTCACAGTGATGATGTATATTTCTTCTCATCTTATTTATTTTGGGTTGATTGGCCCCACAAATTCTGTGGACCATTTCTCAAATGCTTGCAGTGTAGCCTATGGATTCAAAGGAATTTCATCCCACCTGGATGTATTTCCCAATCTTTGACATATGTCACATGACTGACAATATTCCTTCACATCTTTGTGAAGTGTACGCCACCAAATCCCTATGCACAAAATATTTTGTGCAGTTTCTCTCCGTACATAATGTCCTCCTGCAATTCCACCATGCACTTCCTCAAGTATCATTGGTCTTTCATGTTCCAACACAGAGCATCTCAATATTCCATTTGTGCCCAACTTGTATAAATTCCTTGCAATCAACTGATAATATGTTTCTTTCACTACCAATTGTTTCTTTTGTGCAACCATCATATATGATGGGGCCATACTTATACTTACTTAGAAACTGCACAATGTCCGAGAAGTAATCATCCACCATATTTAATGCAAATAGTTGTGCATATAGGAATTTCTCATCTAAGTTGTCTACATATTCTCCTGATAGTATGAGTGATATATTATGCAATCCTACATTCAACATCCCCAGTTTCACTACAACCTCAAAATCATATTCTTGAAATAATAGTATCCATTTGCATATTATCCCCCCCAACACGGGCTTGTTGACTAATAATTTTAATGAAAAATGGTTTGTATACATCTTAAAGTGAGATCAAAATAGATAATGTCTAAAATTATGTAGTTCATAGACCATTTCCAATCCTTCTCTCTCTATGGTAGTATAATTCTTCCCTGCTATGACAACTTCCTACATGAAAAAAAATTTGGATGATCTATGTCTCCCTCCTCTCGTTGAGATATTACTGCACCCAACGCTATGGATGATTCATCTACATGTACATGGAACTCCTTATTCCAGTCTGGAAATATCAAAATCAACATGGTCTCTAGTTTTTTCTTTAAGGTGTCGAAACCCTTCTAATAGTCCTTGTTCCATTGAAACTTTACTTCCTTATTTAGTAACTTTTCCATCGTTGTTTTTATCTGTGCATATCCTTTGAGAAATTTCCTATAATAATCTATGTGAGCCAAAGTTTCCCTTAGTTTTCTGATTAATGTAGGTGGTTCTAACTCCATTACTACTGCAATATTGGCTATATAGACTAGTAATCCCTATTTTCAATATACATGTGCCAAAAAAATTCCAAAGGGTGCACAAAAAATACACTTCTTCAAGTTCAGTGAAATATAACACTGTCTAAACTGATACAATATTTTCCTGGGGACTTGTATATGATCCTTCAGTAGAATGAACACGGTCCAATCATCCAAGTACACTTCAAGGAACTTATGGATAAATTCCTTGAATGTTTCCACCAATACTCTGGAAAACACCACAAGGGCATTCTTCAGTCCAAAGCGAATTAATGTATACTGATAACTTCCCCACTCTATTTCAATGGTGGTATTGTGCCTATCCTCCTGCACAATATTTATCTTATGGTACCATGAGAATCCATCTTTGAAAGAATAAGTTTCTTTGTATCCTACATTCTCGAGTACCTCATATATGAATGGTGTTGGGAATGGGTCATGTAAACAAGCATCATTCATCTTTCTCAAATCCACATAGATCCTGATTCCTACTATCTTCTTGTCATGCACAACCATTGGACAAATCTAATCAGATTCTTTTACCGATTCGATTATTCCTGCGTCCATAATCATGTCTATTTCATCCTTCACCTTCTCCTTGTCCCTCATATTTAACCTATAAGGCCTATGTCACGTTGGCTTAGTGCCTGGTTTTAGAGGAATCTTCATCTCACCTAAATCCCATGTTATTCCCTTCATCTATGAAAATGTCGTGGGGAACATGTCTTGATATTTGAACAAAAAGTTTACAATTTTCTCAACTATCTCATCACTCCATGTTGGCACAGGGGTAGACTGAGGGTTCAACGCTCAAGAGTGCATCAAGAAAACCCTAACTACCAGCCCTTTCGGAAACACCTGCGAAGAAGATGAAGTCTCACCCGAGGTAGAGGTAGAGGTGGTTGCAGGACTCCAATGTCTGCAACCGTAGCTGGGACATAGATCTATGATTGTAACACCTTAACACGCACTTAGAAATATAGATCATCAATATTTAACCAGTATTTACTTCACAGATAAAACCCTAATTACAGAGCATCACAGTATTCAACCAGATCTAGCATCTAATAGCACTTAGCATGATGAAATAGATCAGAATGAGTAGATTCAAGCACTAACCACATTCACATCAGTCATATATATTCATTCACAGTATTCAACACTAATCTATCATGTTATATTAAACTATCCTCTAACAACACACTAAGCAATTAAGTAAATAAACAAGAGAGAAACCATAAAGCAAAAGCATACACAACACATGATATACATGGTTCACCCCCACCTTGGGGCTACATCCACCAACTCTTCGTCTTCTTTATTATCTTCTTCAATTAGTTACATGCATGGAGCCACAAAAACTCTACTCCACAGAGGACAGGATATTGCGCACCTTGCTAGATCCTCCTTCCCTGGGCTAGGTTACATCACTAAGCCTCTTCTCAATATCTTACACTCACTTTCACTTAGCTCTGCAAGCCTCATACAGTATGCACAAAACAAATCTCCACTCATCACTTATCACTTTCAATCACCTATATTGAACTACTTTCTACATCGCTCAACCTTCTATTTATACTTTACAAAATAGTCTTAAGCATGGGTAAACCCATGGGCCGACATCCCTATACCCATTACATAATCCCAAATCCCAAAAAGGGCCCTAAAAGGGGTCGACATCCCATGACCTCTGCTTCGAATTGTGCTCTACCTTTGACAGCCTGTTGAAGTCCCAAAAATAGGTCTAACCTAACCAAGGATCCTCAAAACTTGGTCAAGAGACAACAGGCCCCTAACACTCACTTGTGACTTGTCCCGAGTCACTATTATCTGGTTAATTCTTCCTCAAAATCCTCGATCTTGGCTCAAGCTTCTTCGACTTTTTTTTGTGCCACGACCTCCTATTCAACGAACTCTTAGATAACAACTTTGTTGAGAGGTCCCTCTAGGCATTGTTCTGCTATAGTGACGACTTGATCTAGTTCTGCTCCTCGACCATTGATCTCTATGAACAGTTGGAAATCCTCATCCTGTATAGGTTGGAGCCTTTGAGTCACTTCCATGAATTTTCTTTGAATGGTATGGATCTACTGCTAGGCAGTGCATTTCTCCTGGGATCACTTCATCCTTTCAACATTTGACAGGGGATTCAACTACGCCTATATTGTTTCTGCTTGATACTTCTCCTCTTGTAGTTGTGACTCCAGTGTCTTCAGTTCTGTATTCTCAATGAGTCACTTGTAAGTCTGGGCACTGCGATCACTCAATTGTTTACATTCCAAGGAGAGGCCCTTTATTATTTCAACTGTGCCTCGAGTATTTTCTTCCCTTTGATCCCTCACATCCTGCGGGGTGTTGGGAACTATGTGGAGATTTATGTCTACTACTCTTTTTTGTAGCTTTTTGATAGCTTCCACAAGCTAATCTACTTGATGTGCGACTTGTTCTTCTATCTGTGGCTCTAAGCCTATCACAGAGTGAAGTTCTCTATTGACTGCTTCTTTCACATTGAGTTTCTCTGCGAGCAACTGTTCTTTTTCCTACTGAATTTGTTCTTTCTCCACTTCAAACTTCGTCTAGAGAGAAACCTTATCCTTATCTACAAATCAACGTTGTTCTATGAGCATTCCTTTCACTTTCTTCAAGGCCTGGGTGGATTTTTCTATTTCTTCTTGTGCGCGACGAAGGCGAGCTTCGACTGCGTTAGC
Source organism: Picea sitchensis (assembly GCA_010110895.2). NCBI lineage: Eukaryota > Viridiplantae > Streptophyta > Pinopsida > Pinales > Pinaceae > Picea > Picea sitchensis. Next base: position 6,617 of record SNQJ01S0112331.1, read on the forward strand.
TAGTCGGTGTAGTTGGGTTGGCTCATATCCCAACTCAGGTTCTTCCGGTGGAAGGGGTGTAGAGGAAACTGAGTGGATGGACTGAAGGGCCTATTGTACCCCTCAGAGTTAGACCTAGATCCTGTCATACATTTCCTCCCTCTTGGCTTCTTGTTTCTCCAAGATTTCCTGCGAGGTGTCGTTCAAAACTATTATGATGAAGTCAAAATCATTGATAGTGAGCACAGTCTGCATCTTGGTCAAAGTGTCTCTTGATTTCTTCCGGGAAGAGGGTTTCTTGGGAGAAACCTTGCTTTTATTCATGAGATCAACCTCATCTCTAGGCAATGTTACTTCGCCTTTCTTTTTCTCATCTTCCTTACCATTTATTTCTTCCACTTTGTCATTACCCCCTCAGCCAAGTGATACTGAGAAAGTATTTTCTAAGGTGATCCTTAAGTTTTGGACCTCTTCAGTCTTCTTCCTTCTGTTGGGTCCAAGTGTATCATGTACCTTGTGAGCGAAATCTGGGCTATCAGGGTCAAATATCTTTGCAGATTCAGTAGGGATAAGGAGGTCTATTGACTAGTCCTTAGTAATCTCCTCAAGGTCCTATTTCATGATATTGTAGTACGACTAAAGATCTTCCTTATGCTCATCTTCTCCCACTGTAATGTAGATGATGTGTCGATTTGCACAAAAATTCATGAGGGGTCGGAACCTCTATATTTTGTTCGACGTCATGTGAGGTTCATCTTCGATGGCTCTCTTAAGCTGGAGATAATATGTGTGAAAAACTGCATTTGACTACCACTTTTTTCCCATGTCGCTTGAGTACTAGAGCATGGTGAAATTCACAACAAGTAGCTCGAATGGCTCAATATCTGGGAAGTTTGCATCTTCTGGCATCTCCCACACAACAAACGTGATGAGGATCAGGATCCAATTGAAGTGGAACTCATATCCGTAATCCTATGCTTCGCGGCATTCCAATTCCAGTTGATTAACTATGCACTTCGCCCAGTTCATCTGTAGGCCTTCCACGCATTTCCATGCAAGGTCAAAGACAAAGCCTATGACCTGTGTAGGTTGGTTCTTCCTTACTAGATTCCCTGCAATTAATTGGCATGCTAGGTGCACTACGCCATTCTGGATGGAATCTACCATGTAGCCTCACATCCCCTTCTCAACATCTCCATATGTGTCCTTGATCTTCTATGCTAGTGCGCGATCTGTGGATTTTCTTGGATAGAATTCATGTGGATCGGGTCCCTGCATACTCAATCTGGTGATCCTATGGATCAACATCTGATCATTGTGATATGGAAGTCTAGCCATAAGTATCCCCCATGGTAACATGAAAGTAGTAGCTTGACACATGAATTAACTTCTTGGTGCCTTCTGAAGTCTGGGATTTTCATTACATTCAGTAGGATGGACTATGCGAGGTTCATCGTCCATGTTTGGGGGATTATCTTTGAATTCTTGCCCTTCGTCTTGGTCAAGTATTTGTAGGGGGCGAGCATTCTATGGTTCTTTCGGTCTCCGAGGTTGAATTCGTTGAACTTCAACACTGTGATCTTGTCCTGTTGTGCTCTTACTACGCGTATCCCCTTCAGGAGGTACGCAGTAACCATGGTGTACTCAAAATATCTTGGCACACTATCTCAACTCATTGCGCTGACCAGAGGTGGGATGTAGTCAGGAAATATTGTCAGGATCATCGTCGCATTTTCTAGGTCATCTATGTGCTTGGTTCTCTTCTCTGATTTTGGTCTAGATGGCCTGGATCCGCGGGCAGTCGACGGAGAGGCTTGCACGCCTCTCGTTGATGATGCTTGTACACCTAAAAACATTACTCTTTCATACATTACTCTTCCAGTCATGAGGTCAATGAGTACCTCCTTCACAGACTCTTCTACTGCGCTAAATTCTTTGGACATACACGCTCATGGTTGAATCTCTCAGTTTTGAAGAGTAACTAGTCAATGCAACAAGACATATGGTAATAGTGTGAAGATCACTTTGCAGAATCAACTAATCTACGGGCTCAGATTCACGGTTAGAAAAAGTGTTCTTAGTGTAAGGCTCGACCGAATAATGAGGAAACAAATCTCTCCAATGGGCGATAATCCTCCATTAACTCAGTTTTGTTCGTTATGGCATGGTCCCAATGGTCTGATGGCAAGTTGTCTAACCATAAATTCATTTCTACTCATTCAGGCTATCTCTCTAATGGTTATACTTTTCCCAATGGATATATTGCTTCGCTATGGTGAAGTGCCATGTGGCGTTGTTCTGATATCTCGACGAAGTTCTAGTTTTGCAATTTTTCCTTCTGTGAAGTTCCCTCTGGGACCTTCTGTAACTTTTCAATCTTCGCTCTCTTCTTAATGAGATTTCTAGCCTTTCTCCCAGTGAGCTTCATCTTGGAATTCCTCTTCCCATTCTGATTCTTATCTTCTTTTGGCATAGTAACTTTGCACTGTTGAGATTGCCTCCTAGGATGCATGGGTAATACGTTTTCTTTATCTGAGGTAGGTGCTTCAGTCTTCTGTGAGTCTTCTTGTGTTCTTGCAACTTTGACATCCATGTATCTAGTTTTAAATAGCTTCGATATTTTCTCTTGTTCTTCAATCAGGTGTGCGATCCTTCTAGTCATGAAATCTTTCAACTCTTGTTTCTTCTGCTCTGAGATTTCTTCTTCTTTCCATCTTCCTAATCCCTTTAAATCCAAGTTTTTTCGAGTAATATAGAAAATGGGGCGTTGTTCTCAGTAAATTTAACAACCTCAAAATATTCCTCTGTTGAAGTTCCATGAGCACTCATAGATATCTAGGTGAGTCTTCCACATAGGGTTATTGATTTTCCTTTGGATAATCCTATTCCTCCTAATGAAAGAATCATATAAGGCTTTCCTAGATATTCCCAAGTTCTTTTTGTCATGATATTCACCTGTGTTTCCTCATCTAGAACATAGTCAATGCCGAAGTCTCCTATTCTTTCTTCTATGCATTCTTTTTCTTTAAAAATCTCTGACAATTGATATTTCTATGATCATTCAGGGTTTGTTTCATTTGCAACAATACAGTCTCTGATTCTTTCTGAGGTTATTCCATGGTCTTATTTGCCTAACCTTTCTCATGGTATTCTTGTCTCATATTCATTTTTTCAATCTTAGTAATCATTATAGGGCAATATAAAACTTCATGGTCCATAGCTTTACAACAAATACAACTAGGTCTTCTACTAGGACATTCCTTATCCATATGCCCTAGTCTTCTGCAGCCATAACAAAGAGTTAATCCTATCTTTCTCTTAAATGATCCCCATCCTTTCCTGTACTGCGCACTAGGATCGTGGTAGTTAACCTGCAAAAAATTATATCTAGGATATTGTATCCATTTGTTAGTCCAAACATTCTTTCTATGCATAGCTATAACATATCTTTCACTATTCTTATCAGATCTATTCATATCAAATATTCTTTCATCTATCAGTGCCCTAGTTTTCAAGCTAGGACAAATCTTATCAAACATACCTAGATCCATACTTTAGAAACAAAAATGTCCACTAATCTTATCTTCAACAGTGCACAAAGCTTCTAGATCTAAAACTTTTCATTATTCTTACCTTTATCATAGCACAGAGCTTGCAGATCTTACCTCTTTAACCAAAAAATTTCACTTTTACCATTAACAAAGCACAAAGCTTTCAGATCTTACCTCTTTTCTTTAGATCTGTCCCTTCTTCTTGGCACAGAGCTTCATATATCAAGTAGAATATTGAGTGTTAGGGAAATAGATGTACGCACGGGGCTTTCGCAGTTTCAGGTCTGATCTTCACACAAATATTTTTTTTCCTCAGTTCCTAGAAATCATAGTTTCAGGTCCCTCCAATATAACCATTTGTTGGAACAGGGGTATAGCTAGGGTTCAATGCTCAAGAGAGCACCAAAAAAACCCTAACTATTGGCCCTTTCAGCAACACCTACAACGTTGATGAAGTCTCACCCGAGGTAGAGGCAGGGGTGGTTGCAGGACTCCAGTGTCTGTAACTGTAGCTGGGACATAGATTTGTGATTGTAACACCTTAAAAAGAACTTATCAATATAGATCATCAATATTTAACTAGTATTTACTTCACAGATAAAGCCCTAATTACATAGAATCATAGTATTCAACCAGATCTAGCATCTAATAACACTTAGCATGATGAAATAGATCAGATCAACCAAATTCAGGCAATAAGCACATTCACATCGGTTATATATATTCATTCACAGTATTCATCAATAAGCTATCATGTTAGATTCATATATCCTCTAACAACACACTAATAAATTAAGAAGATAAATAATGGAGAAACCATAAAGCACAAGCATACACAACACAGGATATACGTGGTTCACTGATCCAGAAAAATGGTGATTCAATGGAAAAGGTGGATGGCCACTGAGATCCATCTGGATCATTCACCCCCACCCTGGGGATACGTCCACCAACTCTTCGTATTCTTTATTATCTTCTTCAATCAGTTACATGCATGGAGCCACAAAAACCCTACTCCGCATAGGATAGGATATCTACACACCTCTCTAGATCCTCCTTCCCTGGGATAGGTTACAACACTAATCCTCTTCTCAATCTCTTACACTCGCTTGCACTTATCTCTACAAGCCTCATACAGTATGCACAAAAGCAATCTCCACTCATCACTTAGCACTTTCAATCACCTTTATTGAACTATGTCCTACATCGCTCAACCTTCTATTTATACTTTACAAAATAGGCCTAAGCATGGGTAAACCCATGGGCCGACATTCCCATACCCATTACATAATCACAAATCCCAAAAAGGGCCCTAAAAGGGATGGAGATCCCACGATCTCCACTTCGTCTTGCACTCCGCCTTCGACATCTTGTCGAAGTCCCAAAAATAGGTCTAACATGACCAAGGATCCTCAAAACTTGGTCAAGGTCCAACACTCCAGTAATCCCCTATATGTGCAAGCTTTGGATTCTCTATCATCCCAATGTTTACTTTTTATGTCTTTATTGGTTGGGTGTATGCAACAGACTCAAGGTCTGACCCTTCTACTGCTCATTCTCCCTCTATCTCAGGTACTTGTATGTTTCTGAGATCCTCTTTATCATGCTCTTCCTTATCAACATTGTAGCATTCTAATAGCTCATGGGCAGTCATAGTCGCTCTATGCGCACTACACACTAGTACCACCTCCATATTCCCTTCTTCTAAGAATATATTTGTTCTAATATCTTGTATCACTTCATGTGTTGATGTAGATTCATGTTCAAATGTAAATGTGACTCTGAACCTCTGATCCAAATCTTTCCATATTGTTGTCTATCTACAAATTTCCAATTCCAAATACTAGTTCTTTGGAATTGTGTTCAGCATGTGGATAAATATGTGCGTCCATTCTATTTTTGGTACTAAAATCCATAAATTCTTTCATTTATAAACATGAACCATTGGATCACTCTCTCTTGTATACTTTTGTTCCATATGTTCTTCCTCAGTGCCAAATCTAACTTGCATAAGCCTTATGCACTGTGTCCATCCTTTCATGCCTTATTTGTGTGCATCCCACCACCTAGATGGAGTCTCTTTTAGGATAACTTCTAGTGCTAAAATCCTTTTCTGTTTGGGTACCTACAACTTGAATTCCTTTACAAACACACTTATATTAGTTAACCCATCATACTTGGGTGGATCACATAGCTCTGTTCAAATGTAGCACATGGATTGGGTTATGTGTGCACATTGTTTAGTGGATACTTCATGCATTCTTTGCTTCCAATGCTCGATACCTTCCTATGATTCTAATGCACATGAATTGATAGTCCTACAACATAGTGCACCATATGCAGTAGGGATGAAACAATGACCCATCTGCATCGTCATGTTGTACAACTTGTTAATGTCATTTCCTCTGGCTGGATCTATGTATCTCTTTTCTTCTTATGGGTCTAAGGGTGTAGTAACTTTAAAATATCCAAATTCAAATATCATTTCCCTCCTCTTCAAGTTAATGATCACATAGTTATGAAAACCCCATTCCAGTCCCATCAATTTTGTATATGGTTGAATTTCAACCACGATCTCAATAAATTCAAAGTCTACCACGCTGCACACCCCATCTATGTTCACGGGTACTACTATCAAACGACCAATCGGTATTGTATTTTGTTGATTCAAGAGACTTAACTAAAAAGGATACCATACTAAATTGGTTTTTCCCATTATCTCCCATGTCTTCTTAGGTAAAACATTTGTAGTAATGAACAATTAGTTGGGTGATGACCCCATTTCTTACATATATTGCAATATCCTCCTCATGTTAATGTACTCGATGCTCCTGTCGCAAAAGATTGTGTGAATGATGGAATATCATCTTTATGATGGCCTTCAGTCCTAAATTTGATACACCAGACTTGCTCCTTTTTCTCCTTTCCCTTTGTCAAATTTTCTAATAGAATTTTCAATGCAACCAACTATGTATTAACCTATGTCATCCCTCCACTGTCTCCTACCAGGGATGATTCTAATTTCATTGCAATTTCCAGTTCCTTGGGCTATGATGAAACCTTTTGTTGGATCAAATCGTTGAGAATGTTTGGTAGAATCCATGCAATAAACCATTCTTGATGTTCTTGATTAAGGATCTGGAAAGTCAGTATACCCATTAGATCCTTGAACCTTTGATCAAATTCCCATACTGACTCCATTTGTACCTATTTAATCTCCTTGAATTTTGTGATGTACTGATACTTTGAATTTTTCTTCTTGAACTCTTTTAGCAAAGCTTGCCTTATTTCTGCCAAAGTTCTGGCCTACCCTGTAGGTGTAGCATTATGTAGGTTCATGTACTAGACCAACGTATGACCTCTAAATATTGTTCCCAATTATGCAATCTCCATAGCCTCATCTTGGACATTCTTTGCATCCCAAATTGTCCCACTAACAAAAAGATGTTGTTCTTGTTCGTCTGACCCAACTCCCTAGAACTTAGGCAGTCTAAGGGTGTTGTCTACCCCTACCATGTTGCTTTGTCTATTCCATATTATTGGTGTTGTTGGTTGAATCTGACTCTGATTCTAACTATGACTCTGACTTTGCACATTATTTTCACTGTGTTGATTGCTACTACTTTGTCCTCCCTGGATAACTATAATTGATTTTAACAAGTCTTCAAATATTATATCTAATTTTTCCGATGCACATGGGGTCATGGATTCGACATAAGATCCTTTATAAGTAGGACTTAATGGTTTTTTTATTACTATATTGGACTAAAAATCTCCTTCTTCTCCTCTATATATGGTATTTCCATGATTTGGATGATTTTTCAAGGCTCTCTCCACTCTGGCTCACTATGCATCTCTCCTTTCTTATTCCCACTCTTTCACCTCTTGTACCTCCTTCCTCTACACAATTCTCCAAACTCATATTGTTCCTCGGGTAAACCTCCTTCAATCCTCTACATCCTTAGTCCCTTCCTTCCTTATTCATCATTCATTTTCCCCCAGATTATCCTCTTGTCATCCCCCTATTTCCCTACGTGTGTGAATCCCCTTAGAAGTCAAATTTCTCTATCATCATGCAATTGTCACACAACAACATATTTATCAATGTACCCAATGATTTCATGAACCTACATGGACCTTTAAAAATTTCCCTTTTTTTGACACTGTATGATTGGATACAAATTACTGCAAACTCTGTGAGGTATCCTCCTAGTATGGTATCCAACCAAAAATAAATTGCATGAGTAGTTGGGTTACTTACAAAATTCAACTTTCTTACCAACTCAAGAGTCCAATTCCTTGGTGTTGCATCTCTATAAATTCCAATATTTTCCATTGATATTTCTATCCACTCAATCATAATAATTGGAAACTCACCAAAGAAATGTTCATGCAGATATGTGTACACATAGCTTTACATACATTGTTTGTCACTCATCCGATTTTTTTTGTTCTCTTTTTGAGAAAACTCTCATTCCTTCCTTTCCAACCATTATGAGATATGTTTCTTTCTCAACCTCCAAAACATTCCCTCAATCGCAAATTCCAATTCATAGATATGGAACCATGTTTTGGCTCTGCATGGTGTTTATAAGACCCTAGATTCGATTTATCTATGACCAAAAAAACCCACCTGACATCGACCCTTTCGACATCACCTACTTGCGTGAATGAAGTATCACCTGAGGTATCTATTAGGACTGCAAGAACTAGGTTTCTGCAGTAGTGCGGGAATGGGAGGTGACCCTTTTTTTCACTCTTCCTTATTAGTTTTTTGTGTGTAGTTCTTTCCTTGTTCTGTATTAACTACTTAGTAATTCAGATTCATATTATCATTATATTCCAGATTGTTTCTCAAACTCATTGATATAACAATCATGATTATTGCACAAGGATTACACATAACACAACTCTACTCTAACATGAATCTAGAATGAATTCATAAGAAATAACATAAAAGACATATCACACAGATTTAATGTGGTTCAACCAACTCTGGGCTACGTCCAAAATGGATGGCTTCCTTATTAGGAGTTTAATGGTTGTTTCAGGCTTGCACACTGCACTTACAAATATATTCCATTTTTATCTTTCTTTTCTCCTAGCCTAGACATTATATAGTGAAGTCCTCCTTGTATTTTCATCATCTCTTAAATTTAGACATTCATTCTCTCCCTTCCCAGCCTATCCTATGAACCTTCTTACTAACATGCATTCTTGGTAGTTTGGAACAAACTCCACAATACTGCCTGAGAATATCCACAGTGAGGAACCCCTATTCTCCCATACCATTACACATTTATACATACAATATAGGGCTTAAAACCCTACTTGGTTCCCAAAAAAACCCTCATTACAATGCATGACAACTCCAATTCACTGGTTATTTTGCTGCTTTCTTTTTCTTTTTCGTTTGCATGTTTTTTTTTCACTCTCACTTCTTTTCTTCCTACTTTTATGAGTCATTCCATATTTATCCTATCAAGCTGTCATCCTTCCTTTTTTACCTCTTTATTCTTCTTTATTCTTCTCTTTTATTTATTACCTATTTTATTCCACTTACTATGTGTTGTCCTTCTCAGTGCACCTCGGCTACACACTCCCTAGTCTTTCTTCTCCTCCTCTGCACACCTCTTCTGGGAAATTCCTCTATACTTAGGATTTTTTCCAAAATTGTATCCCAAATCTTCTTGTCGAACATGCCTTCATCCAACTGACATATTTAAAGTCCTAGAAAGAATGTTAATTCACCAAGCAGTGACATTTCAAACTCATTCTTCATGTCTTTGGAAAACTTATTACTCATCCTGTCATCATCACTTCCAGAGATAATTTCATCCACATATACTTCAATGATGAGTATGTTGTTCCTATCAATATTCGCATAGATATTTCTATCTGCATTATCTTTTCTGAATCCTTATTCCTACAAATAATTATTCATTTTTTAATACTAGGATTTATGGGATTTCTTTAGTCCATACAAAGATTTCCTCAATATGAAAACATAATCTTCCATTTCTGATAGTAGGAACCCTTCTAGTTGTTCGATGTAGACTTCTTATTCTAATTCACCATTTAGAAATGTTTATTTTACTTCCATCTGATATACCTTGATTTTGTTGGAACATGCATAGTCCAAGATTAACCTGATTGCTTATATTATAGCAATAGGGGAAAATTTTCCTTCAAAATATACTCCTTGAACTTGAGCATGTCCTTTTCATACCAATATCCTTGTTTATAGTTACCTATCCATCTTCGTTTGGTTTGTTTCTAAACACCCATTTTGTACCAATCACTTTTTTATTCTTCGGTCTTGGCACCAGGTCCCATGTTTCATTCTTCTCTATTTGATGTAGTTCTTCTTCCATGGACTTGACCCACTATTCATCATTACTAGCTTCCTAAAAGATATTGGGTTCAACTGTGGATAATAGTGCAATGGTATCTACTATAGTGTACAAAACCTTTTACTTCCTTTGGTTTCTATTCCTTCATTTTTATCTCCAATAATTTGTTCTGGTGGATAATTCTTCTAAACATGATGGTTAGGTGTCCTGGAGGGCATCAAAAAGTTATGCTGGTCATTTTATCCTTTTTCTGCTTTTGGTTGTTGTTATTTGTTTTCTTCGTATTTTTCTACCTCTTCTTCTTTTAGTTCTTCTTCTCTTTCCTACTCATTTGGATCGTTCCTTTCTTCTTTGATTTTTGGTACATCTTCTTCATCAATTTTTACGTTTCTACTTTCCACTATCTTGTTGAGTCTCATATTGTAACATTTTTATTTCTTTATTTTTCTTGAGTAACCAACCAATATGCCTTTATCAACTCGAGAATCAAATTTTCCAACTCTATCATCTTCTCTTTTTATGTATCACTTGCTTCCAAATACTCTAAAATGTTTGACATTTTCTAGTCTTCCGTTCCATAACTCATTTATCACTTTTTATTCGGAGTATTCCTCTCTTCAATATATGTATGATTGTGTGTAATTCCTTTACCCAAAAGATATTTCTTGACTTTAAATCCTTCAACATAGTTCTGTCCATCTTTGTTATAATTGTGTTCTTCCTTTCAACGACTCCATTTTACTAAGGTATCCTATATGATGAGAAATTCCTTTTTATTCCATGCTCTTCATAGAATTCCATGAATTATTTTGATACAAATTCACCTTCAATGTCTGATCTTAATAACTTAACTCTTGAATCCATTTTGTTTTCAACCATCTCCTTGAATATTTTGAAATTTTCAAATGTCGTTGATTTCCTTTTGAGAAATGATTGTTGATACTAAGAGGGGGGTGAATCGGTATCAAGTACAATCTAAAAACTTTTTCAACTTATACTTCATCTAGATTATATATTCAATTATATCTAGTGAACAATGAGAAATAGTAGAAGAGTTACACAATTACACCACAATACTCCATGCACAATATATGAGAAGTAATCAATATTTATTGTTCAAGGGGAGAAATGACTTATAAGGGAAGCTACAAATTCCAAGTTCAAGGGAGGGATAAACCTCCAAGGGAAGATACAATCCTCCAAGATAAAGAGGGGGTTAAACCCTCTATCCTTTCCACTTCCTTCCACCCAAGAATATATAAGAAACAATGATTCTTTACATCACCATATCACTAATAATATCATCAAAAAAACATAACCATACTCAAAAACCTAAACCAAATTCCAAGATGTGCCTTTATTAGAATGTTTTCAATCCTTTTCTCATGTACGCTACCTGTATTCAATTAACTCGCATATGTGCACTACATCTTATAATGGCATCCCATGTATGTACACTACCTCTTATACTATCAACTCACATACTCCTTTAGAAAACTAGGGTTTCTACAATTTTGAGACTTCTAAGCCTTTCAAAATTCACCACCTCATACTTTATCCATGCTAAACTCCACAAATAATCCTAGCACAAGTTCAAAGCCACTTATTCTAGTTCCATCACACTTTCCTGGGTTATCCAAATGAGATGTCTTCAATGTGTATTTATATTATTTATGACACTACCTTTTTTCATTAGGGCTGACCTGCCACTTTCTTATTTTGTAATTCTTTTCTTTAATTATCTTCAGAGTCGATCTGTAATTTCTTCTTTAATTCACATTGTCTTCTTCAAAACATAATTTATCTTCAACTGTGAGGATCCACGTGACGTGCCACCTACCACTAGAAGAATCATGATGCACACTATCCATCCATGAGTGTTGTATCTTTATGTGTACTATTCTTCATGTCCAAATAAATTCATCAACTTTGAGGTCCAAAACCAATGACTAGGGTTGAAATCAATGACAACAACCAATCTTCCAACAATATCCCCCTTTGGAATTAATGGAAACACTCATGCTCCCCTTGTCATCATGCTCCTAGTTTCTCTCCCCATTTGAAATCAATGAAAAGTGTGGGGATTCTCCCCCTGATTTCAATGGCACAAGGAAACTATCTTCTTTAGGGATTATCCCCCTGAACATATGGCACTTAATAGTACTTCATTTATCTTTTCAATATTCTATTTATTTCTTCGAGCTCTTTTGTGCGTCTTCAATCATGTTTCTCTTCTCCTTGTATAGGATGTATACGTTACTTGGTATTCTTGTTGTGGTTGAAACCAATCCTCCTGAATATTCTTCTTTGATTTTTCATCTTCAGGAGTCAAACATGAGAGTGTATCCTTGATCACACATTTTATTGATAATGAGGAGATTATGCTTTGGGTCTTAAACTAATAGGAATTTTTTTTCTTTTACATTTTCACTTCCAAGATTTACTAACCCTTTTCCAAGTATTTTGGTTGATGATTTATCTCCAAATGCAACATTGCCACCCTTTTTCTTCAAGCTAAATTTTTTTTTTTGATACCCAGTAATGTGTGATGAGCACCCACTATCTATGTACCATTCATATTATTCTTTACATTCTTCATCGATCAATGCTATTTGACAATATTCATTGTTTGGAATATCTTTCCTTCTCCATACTGTGGTTGGCATAAGTACATCTGGCATAGGATCATATTATTTTATATATCTGTAATCTCATGCTTTTTGACAAAGATTATTGAACTTGTAGTATACAACATTTTGATCCATTAATGAGTCAAATGGATTATAATTTATGTTGAAAAATACAAAAACATTTCCATATCTAGTATTCACACCATTCATGTATCTTTCATATTTATTCCTTTCATTGATTTTGCTATTAATTTCCTTGTGTCCAAAATTTCCACAAGTATAGCAATGACCAAGAAAAATATTTGCATACCTAGTGGAAGAGAGTCTTCTTGATGTATCATACTTTTTGAGTCTTTATCTTTGATTTATTTCATTCCCTATGAGAGAGGGTCTTCTATATTTTTATTTTTGGTCTTCAACTTCCTCTGGAGTGTTGGTTCCATAATTTTTATCATCCTCCTCTTGTTTTATTGTCTTCAAACTGTCATCATATCGTAGTCATGTTTTTTCATTTTGTGATATTTGACTACTAAGGATTTCATCTAACTTTTCAGTGCTTCTTTCAAACTTCTCCAACTTCTCTATTATTAATATTAGCTCCCTTTTTGTGTGATCCAATTCTTCTTTCAATTTCTCATAATCTTGTAATTGTTCCTTGAAGCTCTCAATAGTATTTTCAATCTTATGATTCTCTCCTTCACAACTACTCAATTCTCTTCTTAGCCTTCTATTTGTGTTCCTGAGCTTGCTATTTTCATTTTCAACATGCTTCAATTTTTCAAGAATCCCATCTTCTTGTTATCTTTTTTTATTCTCTTTGTATCCCCAAAATGAATGAAGCCTTGTTTCTTTACTAGATTCTTCTTTAGAAATGATTTCTTCTTCTTTAGAAATATTGTGGTCATCATTATGGGTTTCTTGGGTTATGAAGAGGACTTCTCCTACATTCATTTCTCCTTCATCACTTTCATATGAGGAGCTACCATTATCCTTGGAGTAGAAACTATTTTTCTTGTTGAAGCTTATTTTTTCATAATGCCATATTTCAACAATGTGTCCTAATCTACCACAATTAAAAAATTTGAGAGGAGATTTACCTTTGTATCTGTCAATTCCCTTCTTGAGACTTCTTACAAAATTTTATACTTATTCATCAAGGTCATGATATGTGTGCTTTGTCTTCTGTATGGCTTTAAATAATACTTCCTTATCCGGATGGTCCATTTCTGTACTGTTAAGCCCTAATATTGGCTCTTCACCCCTTAATTGGGGCATATTAGATTAGTAATGATATTTTATTTATGTCGGCTTTAGGCCATTAGTTGTAATTTAGATTAGTAATGTTATTTTAATTATGTCGGCTTTAGGCCATTATTTGTAATTATACCTCCTAGTCTCCT
>SNQJ01S0112331.1:20539-36442 GCA_010110895.2 Picea sitchensis
CTAGTCTCCTATATATACCAAGGAGACATTTTCATTTTGAATCATCTTGTACTTGAACATTTAAGTGGGGTAAAAGGAGGTTGCCCCCTCGAAGAGGCTTATTATCTGAAATTATCTCTCTTTCAAGGCGTTGAGTACTTTTCTTGAGGTTTTTCTATGCTATATTGATGTTTGGTTCTTAACATGTACATGTTCTCATTTCATATGCTATGAGAGACCCATGTAATTCATCCAGTGTCATTTTGGTCAAGTCCCTAGTTTCTTCAATGGAAGAGTCCTTAGAATCATATCTCAAAGGTAGTGATATCAACACCTTTTGTACAACCAAGGATTCATTGAGATCTTCTCCTAATCCTCTTATATAATTTACAACTTCATCCACTCTTAGTAAGTAGGATGCAATATCTTCCTTTTCATCCATATTCAAATTTTCAAACTGTGCCTTGTGTCATTAAAGTTTGACTGGCTTGACTTTAGGATCACCTTCATATATACTTTTAATTTGTTCACATACCTCTTTAGCTATGTTTTATCTCATCACCTTGCAAGCAATAGTTGGTGTCAATCCTCCAAGAATAACATGTCTGGCCTTTGTATTGAAACTCATTAATTTCTTCTCATCTGGATCGGTGGGAGTGGTTTTAATAATTTTATAGCCATTGACAAATGAGAGCCAAATATCCACTCCTAAATATGTCAAGTAAGTTCGTGTTCTATTGATCCAATATGCATAATTTTTTCCATCAAATGGTGGAATCCCATTTGGAATGTGACCTTTCCCTTCCATCATTGTTCAGGATCTTCCTTCTAGTGATTAAACTGTAATGAAGGTAACCTACTTTTATACCAATTGCTGGTATTGAGAAGGGGGTAAATCAGTATCAAGTACAATTTAAACACTTTTTGAACTTATACTTCAACCAAATTATATATTGAATTATATCCAATGAACAATGAGCAATAATAGAAGAGTTACAACAATACACAACAATACACCATGCACAATATATGAGAAGTAATCAATAGTTGTTGTTCAAGGAAAGTAATGAATTCCAAGGGAAGCTACAAATTCCAAGTTCAAGGGAGGGTTAAACCTCCAAGGGAAGATACAATCCTCCAATATAAAGAGGGGGGTTAAACCCTCTATCCTTTCCCCTTCCTTCCACCAAAGAATGTATAAGAAACAATGAGTCTTTACATCTCCATATCATTGATATTATAATCAATAGAACATAACCATACTCAGAAGCCTGAACCAAATGCCAATATGTTCCTTTCTTAGAAAATTCTTCAAGCCTTTTCTCATGTATGCTACATGTCTTAAATCAAACCACATATGTATGTTGTCTATTATACTATCATCCCATGTATGTACACTACATGTTATAATTTCATACCATGTACACATTTAGAGGACTAAGGTTTCTGAAATTCTGAGACTTATGGGCCTTTCAGACTTTGCCACCTCAGACTTGCTCCATGCTAAACTATGTAAATATTCCTAGAACAAGTGCAGACCCACTTATGTTAAATCCATCACATTTGATTGGGTTATCCAAATGAGATGTCTTCAATGTGTATTTATACTTATGACACTTCCTTTTGTCATTAGGGTCAACCTAAAACTTTCTTATTTTGTAAATATTTTCTTTAATTATCTTGAGGGCCGACCTATAATTTCTTCTTTAATTCACATTTTCTTCTTCAAAAAATCATTTCTCCTCAACTGTGAGGATCCATGTGATGTGCCACCTACCACCAGAAGTGGCATGACGTATACTATGCATCCATGAGTGTTGTATATTCATGTGTATTGTCCTTCATGTCAAAATACCTTCATCAATTGTGGGGTCCAAAACCAATGACTAGGGTTGACATCAATGACAACAACCAATATTCCAACAAAGACACTATAGTCATTCTTGTATAGTCATCAATGAGCATCATTAAGTACTATTCACCATTCAGTGCTTTTGTTCTCATTGATCGACATAGATCAGTGTGCATAATTTCCAATGGATTTGTTGTAGAGTATTTCTTTGATATGAATTATACTCTTGTCTATTTTCCATGTAGACAATGATTGCACATAGTACTAGATGGTTTTAAGATTTCGGTCATTTATCTTGCTACTTCCTTTCTGATAATGTTGACTATATAGTCAAAGATCATGTGTCCCATTCTTCTGTGCCAAATCCAACTTTCAATTTCCCTTCCCAAACAACATATTTCCTTTCCAATATCATTTAAGATGTATATGTTGTTTGAGTCCTTATTGTTGTAGCCACCAATTTTCCTGATCCTTGTTTTCTTATTTCACACTTCTCTTAGTCAAATATAGTTCTATTTCCTTGATCACACATTTGACTCACACTCAAAAAATTATTTTTCATGTTTTCAATAAGTAGGAAAATTTTTGCCTCGGCATACTTACTTCCAAGCTCCATTGTTCCTTTCCCTACAATTATAGATGAGTTTTCATTACAAAATGAAAATGATCCATCTATTTACTTCTTTAGAGTTATAAATATGTTATTGTCACCTATCATATGTTTTGAACAACCACTTTCAACATACCAATAACTTTTTTTTCTTTGTTTTTGTAGTGAAAGGGAACATTCTTCAACATTCAATTTATCCCACTTCCTGATCCAAATTATTGATGGTCCCTTTTCATGATCATTTAATTCCTACTTTCATTCCTTTGAAGGAACTATCAATCTCCAATCTTCGGCCATGTGTCCAAATTTTTTACATTTATAACATTCTACTTCATCGTTTAATGAACCAAAACTATTATAGTTTATTTTGTATGCTTCATGAGGCTTTCTGAGATGATTGATTCTAGGGTGAACTTCATAGTTTCTTATGTTGTTAGCATAATATTTGTAGTTTACAACTTTGTGCCCAAAATTGTTACAAGAATTTAACATGAACCAAGAAAGATAGTTTTATACCTCGGAGATCTTATGAATGGTGTTGTTCCTCTGTAGTTTTTATTCTTGATTTATTTCCATGGGTGGCTATTGATTCTGAAACCCGGGCCTTCTATGTGGTGCCATCCTTCTATAATATGCTTCCTTATCATTCTCGTGTAAATAATTTCATTCTTCCTTCTTGGTGAATCCTCTGGTGACTTATGCATAAGTCCTTTGTTCTACTTCCTTTTCCTGTATTCATAGAGCTTGAACCCTTCTCTGTATGTTTTTGGTTGTATCATAGTCTATACCTATCATGATACATACTTTGAGTGATGATGGTTTCATCTAGTATTTTTGCGTTGTTCCGATGCATATCTCTTTTATGAATTTCGTTACTTAGTGAAACTATTTCAGTTTCTAAGCTCTCTTTCTCCTTTTCTTTTTCTTCTAGCCTACTTCTGAGTATCTATTCGACCCTTCTAGCTTCTTCAAATTGGAATTTTAGGTTCATAATCATCTTTTGATCCTTTTTAGAGTTAGAATTTTGAGAATCCTTCTTTAGCATAAGTAATTCTCCCTTGAGTGATTTGTTTTCCTTCCTCTCTCTTTTTAGTTCTTCTAAAGAACTTATTAGTTATGATTTGAGATCAACTTCACCTTATTATTCAAAATCCTCTTCGTAATTTTCATAATACATTAAGAGTGCATTTTATGAGTCACTATCACTATTATCGTCCTCATTGGATGATGACTATCTTCCTTTGAATATAGATTTTTCTTAAAGAATTTATTCTTGTTTCTTCTCTTGTCTCCCTTTTGATATTTCTTTTCTTTATTAGGAACTTATTGAACGTCATTATCTTTTTTCTTATCATATGGACCATTATTATAAAAATGACTAATTTTACCATAATTAAAACATTTAAAGGAAGATTACCTTTGTACTTGTCAGTTCCTTTCTTTACTTCCTTAAGAAATTGGACATCTCTTCATCTTCATTAGAATCATCATTTCAACTATAGTCTGACTTTGGATTTTGCTTATTATTCTTGGTCATGTTGGATTCCTTGAATGTTACTTCCTTCTTGGATATATTTTCATATTTGTTCTCATCTCGTAAGTTGTGAATATTCCATGTAGCTTTTCCATGCTTATTGTACCAAGATATGCTATTTCTTCTAGGGATAAAATATTAGGATCAAATCTCATTGGAATAAACCTTAGTATATTATGGAAAATAATTGGTTTTTTAATTTCTTCTCCCAATCATTTAATGGAATTTACTATTTCATCAACTCATTGGAAGTAAGCTGCAATATCTTCATCTTCTTTCATCTTCAATTTCTCAAACTTGCCTCTCTCGATTTGAATCTTGGCCCCTTTTTCTTGACAATCTCCTTCATAGATATTTTCAAATTTGTCCCAAATATCCTTTGCAGAATTGCAGTGCATAACCTTCACATATAGTGAGTGATTTAGGCCATTAAAAATCACATTTGTGGCCCTTGAATTTTTTTCATTTTCCTTCCATCTATATCTATTGGAGGAGTGGCATGTGTTGTGTATCCATCTACTACTTCTTGACAAACATCAAATCCTTATGCTTGTATATATCTTTTCATTCTTATTATTTAGAAGGGGTAGTTATATCCATGAAATTGTAGTACTCCAATCATATAATACTCCATGAACTTCCTTCCAATGGTTAGACTATTTTCTTGAAGGACCTACTATGATACCAATTGTTGGAATATTGAGAAGGGGGTGGATCAATATTATGCAATATTTTACCACTTTTAATCAAAACATATAATCATTAACATTATTAGAAATGAATAACCAATATATCATGATCAGTATCAATCAATAGAGCATAACAAATAACCATATATACACAATACACCGAAATTTACGTGGAAACCCAAATGGGAGAAAACAACAAAATGTTTTCTTATATGTCAAATATTACATTCATAGGAAGAACCAACTTCCAAATTCTCCAGAACCAACTATAAGGAGGCACCAACCCCTTGATTTACAAGAACCAACCTGAAGAAACCTCCAGCTCCCTAAGTTCTCCGACACCAACCGGAAGAAGGCTATGGCCCCCTAATTTAGAGGCACCAACATGAAGGAAGATCAAACTCCCTGAGTTCTCCGAAACCAATGGGAAGGATGCTACAACTCACTTTCCTTGCACCATCATGTTGCCATGAAATATAAGTGTAGACTCACTATCACTACCACTAATAAAACTATAACTTCCACTGTCATTGATACATCAACTGTGACTATCATTTTCACATCAACCTATCACTATCACATCAACCTATAACTATCACTGTCATATCAACCTGAAACAAATGATCAACCAATCATCCAACATGTAACTATCCTTGTCACTATCACCGTCACTGTCACTATCATTGATATATCATCATCAACCAACTATAACCATATCCATTCACATGGATACCAATACCATGACCATACCATGTACATCAATAATGTACATCAACCATGTACCAAAACCTGTACCATACCATATGAAAAGTATCCAATATGTGCCAATGTCTCAAAAATATACCTCAAGTATGCATCATAACAACCAAGATCATATACCAAGTATATTCCTCAAATATATGTCAATATCACAAAGATGTGCCTCTAACAATGAACCATAACATCCATAAACTAAGTACTAAGGATATGTCTCAAGAATATATAAATATCACTAAAACATGAACCTCAACCATATCCAATAATATACCAAAAAGAGCCTCCAAGACATGCCTCAACCAACCACATAAAATACATACCTTTACTTATGAAGAAACAACTGATACATACCATCTCAGATATTGTAGAAAACCTACTGTAACATCATACCTTGCTGCAACCTGAACTAAGAATCCTTCTTTAAATTTGGTTTGGCTTCACTAGAAAGATGTCATATATCTTTCGGGGCCTCATGTGACATATGATAAGCAACCTGCGGGGGTGCCTTGTGGAACACCAGTAGCCTAACCCAGGAGGATCAACTAAACTAGGTTTTACTGAAACCCTTCCTTCTCAGCAACTCCAAGACTTCAACACTCCCTTCTTCCTCAGATCCGCTTCCTCAGATACTCTATGAAATATTTACCAAAATATCACTTGAAAGATAGATAATAATTGAACTTGCGTGTAAAGATGAGAGGATTATTAAGGTGTATTAATACTTTTCAAGTGACTTATTTTCTTCACTTTAGGGTCGACCTATAATTTCTTGTTATAACCATTTTATCATTTAACTAATGACTTGTAACTTCTTATCGAGACCATTTAGGGGATTATTAACCATTCTTTGGGTCTTCTGACTTCATGACCTCATAATTTCTCAACTGTGAGGAACCATATGGCATACCACCTACCAGTAAAAATGACATGAGGAATATCCATCTATGAGGGTTTTGTATACAGTTGAATTATTCTTCAACCTCAGTTTACTTAGTCAAATTAAGGCCTGAAGACTACACCTCTGGGTTTTGTGTAGAATTATTCAAAGCATCTTCCCATGAGGGCCATGCTTAAAGATACACCATAAGGGGACCACTTTGGATACTTCCTTAATTATACTCAGTACTTATAGAGGCTTCTATACTTACTCTAAAGTTGACATCAATGACAATCAATTTTCCAATAGAAGTGAACATCCCTGCGGGATTTTCCTACTTTGCACAATAGTAGTTAATTTAGAATTTTCAGTTGTAGTTCAATTTCCAATTTGAATTCCAAGTTTAGCTGGATAATTAGTTATTTTTTGAAGATATTGAGTATCATGCAAATAGGAAATACTAGAAGAAGTGTGCTCATTATAGGTTTGAGATCAAACTCAATAGCCCTATTATCGCGCAATTTGTACTTTGATAGAAGAGAAAAGGAAAAAGAAGACAAATTGACATAACAATATACTATCCTATCACTGTCACCTCAACATGATATCTCTTTCTATTTAGGGAGGTAGGCCCAAGGGAGATAGCCCTGGTTACCTGGGGTTTAGAGAAGGAAAGGGATAAAAGGCCAAGTAACAGTTTCCCTCTTACAAGTCACCAACGATCAAAAAGTCCAGCTAAATAGCCAATAAAGAAATGATAAACAATAAGTGTACCTTCCCTGAACAAAGAAACACGAAAACTATAGATTTGCAAGAGTACTTGCTAGTTAATACTTCATATAATCTGAGACTTTCTCAATAAAACAATTGACTAATATATTGACGAAGCAAAAAAATATGTATAGTAGTGATAATCATAAGACAATACTTCACAATAAATGTTTTATAAAATCTTCAAAATGAGCAAGAATGATTAATCATCAATATTATAACACCAGCATTCATCAGATGCAAATAAGGCTATGCATTAGTAAATCTTCTCAATTGATTAAAGAATCTTTAAATGCTACAAAGTATGACTATAACTCAAATGAATAATATTAGTAATAAGGTTAGCAGGTCAATCTAAACTAGGGTTAGTAGTTGTTCAAAGATTTGGAAGTTTGAAAATTGTGATCAAAACACTGAAGAAAGAGGTCTTAGACTAGTTTCTTCATAGGGAAAATGGAGTCAAAAAAGTGGCTGGAAGTATTGAAGGTGCAAGATGATATTGATAGAGTTAAAGACAAGAGGAATTAATGGATGAAGTGTCAGTAGATCGAGGCTTCAACCACCAAACCCTAGGGGAAAATGACTACTAAGGTGTAGGTAACCCTAGGCATTAGTAGGTTCCCTCCTTATTTAACTCAACGATGTAGCAAAAAAAAATTTCTAGGATGAAGGACAAGCAATAGCGTGTTGCAATGGCAAGGCCCTAGTGATGACTTCAACGAAGAAAATGTCTCCTTGGCATAATCTAGTAGGTAGATAAAAATTAGACCAAGGAAAATAACATGTGCTTGATCCCTAGGGTTTAATCCAACAATTTCATTAACAAAATGAAATGTAAAATACCATAACCATTCAAGTAAGAGAATAATTACAGAAATTTACTCACATTCATCACGTATCATCAATGCAAAACCTTAGTTGTAGACTTTCCACCAAGAAAAATGCCAATTACACCAAAAATAACCCTCCTTCAACAAGTGCGCACTAGAATTTCAGCCAAACACCCTAAGAAGGGAACAAATTTCAGAACTCACACAAGTTTGAGTCCAAGATGATCAGAAAAATAGAGTTTTAGCTCTCTACTTATACCATACCAATGACCTTTCATTTTATTTTAGGTCAAAAAAGGTCGACATTGAAAAATTTCCATCAAAATATTGTTTTACATTAAATGTCCTATTTAAAACCCTAAATCAAGAATAAATGATGACTTCATGCCCTTTTAGGGTGACGTTAGGCCCTTTTAGGGAAACACTGGCTTCCTAGAGAAAAATGTTAGGCCTCTTGGGCCTTAGGAACCTGCCACACATGCCACTTGGCACATAACTATTTACCAATACCTCCACAAGTAATGGAAGATGTCATGGGTGTCCTAGGTGACATCATGGGCCTTCCAAGGCCTACATCCTAGTGGAAATGGCACAACCCCCTGGGTACCGGTCTGCCAAGTTGCCTCTAGTGGAACGTCTTCCTCTTCTCTGGTGCAAATCCTTTGATCTGTCTTTGCTCTAGATTTCTCTCTACTTTGGTCTCATCATCCATCTGGTGGGATTTCAACTCCATGGAGGTCTGAAATAATCATCTCCCCATGTGTACCTTTCCATCAGGTATGATCCTGCAACATCAACAGATACGCTCTCCATGGGCTCATAAGTCACAGGGAACATGGAAATGTCAATCACATCTAATCATCAAGTTATTAAACATGTGCATAAAACCCCTTTTACCTGGACAAGTGTTCAAAGACATTATACTAATCTACAAGCCAAGTTTGGATAAAATGCTAGTGAGTCCTATTGGGATAATGCTCATTGGATGTGGGATGTTTTTGAGAGAGATCAAATCTAATCCATGTGAGTGGATAAAGTGGCTAAGGGATATTTGGGCAAGGGGTGCAATGATAGCAGGGAAATGTATGGCTTACCTGTGGGTTCCTTTATAGAGGATGATCTGCACCTGTCATGGATGCAAATGTTTCCAATCCCATTCATGCCTTTTGTATTTATTTTATTTCTTTTTCTTCAAGAAGCTAGTTAGGGAACACCTCCCTGGCGTGGTGACCAGTGGTGGCAATGTTACCCACAAGAATTTCACAGAAATGAGAAGGTTGGATCGTGATGATACCCCCTTTCTCTTGGCTATGCCACCAAGAGTCACTACCCTGGCATGGTGACCAACTGTTGGTAGTGTCATATTTCTAAATTCCCATGGACCTAATAGGTTGGCTCATGATGAGACCCCATATCCTCCAACTAAGTCCTGTTTTATTATTTTTATGGGTCCCTCTATGTCCTGCTAAGAATCTTTTATTTCTTTCTCAGGGATCCCTAGGAAAAGCATCTCAATGTTTCATTCTTTGGCTTCTATATTTTGTCATATACTTTTACCCACTGGGCCTTTAGCCCCTTCTTCCCACAAGGTAAGGTACAACCCTTAAATATTTGGCCAAGCCAATGTCCATACCATTGTAATGGGATGGATGAGTGAGATAAATATGGAAAGTGGTAAGTATGGTGGGAGTAGACGATCCCTTCTCATGAATCCCCCTAGTGGCAACTCAAAACCTATGGGCACCAACTTACTAGGGCATCATGTCATTCCCCCAAGATATGGTAAAGTAGATAAGTATAAGATCCAAGCACTCGTTAGAAAGAAAAAGAATTGAATGCAAATATTAAAAGGTTTTGAGGATCAGAGTGTCACATATCATGAGACCCTGTTGGCAGCCAATTCACATTTTTCTATTGTCTTATAAGCTGCCTACACCAATGTTTTGCAAACATCAATTTTTCGTTGCAATTTTCAAATAGACGACATTTTTATTTTTCTGCGACATTTACATATTCACCTTCGTGTTCTTTTCACGACTGTAAGCGTGAAAACTTAGTCTTTCAAAGTCGCTTTTAAAATCACTGTATGAATCGTCATTATCTTTTTGTCGATATGCCTATTGCGCTTACCTTTTATTTATCATTATACAACTGGCAATATCCTTTGAGCAGTACTCATGCTTCATATTGATGGTGTGACTTGGTTTCATTAAGTGTGTAATGCATTGGTATTTGGATTGGCTTTTTATTTGACCTACTTGACCTTTGGTTTCATAATATACATGGGTATTATGTTTAAATCTTTCATACATATCTTTTTAATATAATCCCTATGTTAATGTTTTCATAACTATTGGTTGGTTGATTATATGAATACCCATTGGTACATTGGTTAAACACTTGATATGAGCTATTACAATACATTGGCGCATGGTTAATATTTGATTTTGGTTTCAATTCGAATGATTTATGGCTTAAAACTTTGGCACAATGTTGATTGTGCGTTGGATTATACACTCACCATTGTTTTCATTGGTCGACCAATTGATATGAATATTGAACTATCCTATAATGGGTTGAACTACTATGTAAATCGACGGTTGTACTTTGGCAATTACTATTTTGCATGGAAGAGATAAGATCCACCACCTTCACACGATGGAATTTATGCCTATCCCTTTTGCCCGTTCACTTCTGTTAGCTCGGGTAGCTCTGCTCCTGTGTGTGTTATGATCCAAACCCTCAGATTACCATGTGCTCGGCTCCATGGCACCAGTTGTGCAAATCGAGCCAAATGGCAACCAAGCCCTGTTAATGTTTGATAATGCCTGCAAAGACTTGGATGAAATCGGATGGCTCACCTTTATATAGCGATTTGAGGGTTTTAACCTATGTGTTGCATGACAGTTCGCATTGACTTTCGATTGCTGTAGAGCCAAAGTGGGTGACACCCAGTTGGAAATTGACGAGGAATTTATCAGCTCTGCTATAGGGTTTCCATCCTCAGGACGTCATGGGTTCAAAAATTGTAAGGTTGAGGAGGTGCCATGGACACTGTTGTTCCTCTTGCACAAAGTCACCTCTTGTGACAGAGGTATGCCCATCTCTTCACTTAAACCATGATGGCACGATACTTTGACGGTAGTCGAACAGTTCGTCACCTATGAAGGTCGATACAGACTCATTTTCCTCTACCACCTGCGTTTGCTAATGAATTTTATGGGATACTCGTTGAATATGCCCTTTTACTTTCATCTCAGCCTATATAAAATATTGAAAAGGTTTAAAAGGCAGAAGGTTGACAGCAGCCTGTTTCACCATGGGCTTATTCAGCTCATCATTGATTATCATTTGAGTTTGCATGGTGATAACTGGACAACTTTCATCGCTCGTAATGGTTTTGAGGATACAGACCCTGCCCAGGTTGACAAACCTATGGTGAGTGAAGCCAAGGCCGAGCAACCTATGCCCTTCCATGTCCTACTGCCTAAACCCTCGGCCGACCCTAAGGTTGATTTACCCAACGCCATAACTGAGAAGTTTGAGACTATTAAAAGGCCTGTGAGCAAAACTCCCAAGGAAAACCTTACTGCTAATGCCAAGGGTAAAAAGAACGCTCGTTTGATTTCAAGGATGGCCAGGAACAAGCCTAAACCCTCTGTCGAGTCAAACCCTATCGTCCTAAGTGAGGATTCCGACTCTGATGTAGAACGATTCTTAGCCAACGAGTACCCTTACTAGCAGGGTTTGTGGCCCGAGCCACCTTACAATTTAGTAAAAAATCTTCCCCCCTGCCTAAGAAACAACCCTAGCTACCCTGGTATTAAGTTACCAAATGAAACCCTCAACCACATGTCCAAACCCTCGCCTGCTCTTTCAAACCCCATACAGTCTTCCTGTGACCAATGTGATTTATGGTTGGAACGTTATTACATTGATGTTCCCATACTCCAATCAAAAATTCAGTCACTGGAAAGCGAAGTTGCATTATTCACCAATCAAAAATAACAATGTCAAGCAGTTGATAAGAAATAGAGGACAACAAGCTCGATCCTTTTCAAAAATGTTGAATCGACTACGGTAGTTATCAACTCCAAATTGGCATGATCAAGTCGTCTCGTAGCCATACAGGTATGGATTTTAATATCGTTTTAGTTGTGTGAGTGAATAGATTGATATAATTATTTGAATTTTGTTTTCGAATAGCTCTGTTTACATTTTGAAATGGCTCTGTTTACATTTATAATGTGTGCATCCTGTACATTGTTTCGTTTTGCTAAAAATAAGAGAAATTTTGATTTGGTATATGATTTGATTATTCCCAGTATATCCATCGATAGATTTTGATTGGATTTGAATGGGTTTCGTTTGGATTTGATTTATTGGTTTGCCCGATCGAGTTAACAAAATTATTGGTTTGCTTTCAGTTCAATTCATTTTGTATCCATTCCGAACAAGAAGTTTTTCACGATCAATTTAGAATGCGATTCGTTTGGATTTGATTTCATTATGATCCATATGCTGTGGTTGGTAAACAATTTTATTGAGTTTGGTTGTTACGATATGTCATGTAATCTTCTTGGAATAGGAATGCAACTCTGTTCGGTTTCAATTCAAAAAGAACGACTCTGTTTTTATAAAAACAATATGCTCATTTAAGTCTGTGCAAGTACGCCCGAATCATGGAATGGATTCGATTCATGAGAACTATGCTAAGCCCCAGCCGATTGATTTGCTTGATTAGATTGATGTTAGTTCGATCATTTTTATGAGTTGGATTCCGATTGTAATGGTTGCTCTGTTCGATTTTAAATTTGTAAAACGAATTGGTCAAACCCGGTTATAATTCATTTGATTGGAACGATTTTGATCAAAGTCAATCGATCTTGTTTGCCCACTGTGCAATAACAAACGACCAGATATCTATTACGAACTCTGTTAATAATTGATTGGTCTCATTACGATTTCGTTTGCAGACAGTTATGCGCCAGTTTTGGTTTAATTCGCTTATGGTATAAATCGGTTGCTATGTCGTTACAACTATAACAGTTGGAAAATGATTTTGTTTGAATTTGGTCGTATCTCTTGTTTATTTTTTGTTTGATTATATCGGTTTTAGTTGAATATCAAATGATTTTACAAATGTTGGATTCGATTTGTTGTGAAACGATTACATTGTTGTTCCATATGAGTTTTTCACCCAACTTTGTGGTAACAAACAAAACAGAGTATGCCTATCTATGTAGTCATTCAATTGATTTGGCTCCTGTTTGATTTCGAATGGTATAACAAACTCAAAATTAAATGATTCGTTTTCAAATGGCTATTGGATGTCAATTAAATGGAATTCTTTAAAAGATTTTCAATTAATTTCAATGCTGATTCTGTATCTTATTTTAGACTAGCTACAGAATCAGAGGATTTTGTAGCTAGTCTATAGTATTAGATTTTTATTGTTTTATTAATAAAATATCTCTCTAACTTGTCTATTTTTGAACTGTTTCAGGTAAATTCGAATTGCAAGGGATATGATGGACAGTCTAGGGGATATTTGTGTATTTAGTTTTATTTTAGTTTCCCTGTTTAGTTGAACTTGGGAGATCCTCCCAGATTTTATGTAGACAGTTTGATAACTTCCACAGGGAGGTTTTACCCTGTGGAAAACTTATAAATACTTATTATTTTTGTAATAAGGATCATCCTCACTTGTGGGAGAACCAGGATATGCATTTTTAATACAAACTGAGACAGAAGTTGATGTTCTGCTACAACTTTCGCTTCTCATAATATCAATCTTTTGTTTCATGTTTATGTTTATCAATTTGTATTTGATTAGTGACTACTTTAGCTATCATAGTCTTTTGCAAAATGATATGATTGAATTAATGTGATACATGCATGATTTCTTTCACTAATTTAAAAACACAACAATTACTTGATTCAGTTTATGAATGCCAGATTTCTCTTCTTGATCAATTGAATTATTTTGTATAAGTCTTTGCATTCGGGTTTATCTAATTGTAGAGATTTATAAATTATAAGATTGTTGTTATTTTTTATGTCTTGTTTGTCCTGTGATCAAACTTAAGGAGAATTGCAGCTGTCGTTTATGAGAAGCTTCTGGATAATTCGGAGCGGGTTTCCTCCCTCTGATCTGCTAAAACAGTCATCACACACAGGACAAATCTGGAGCGTTTCCAGGTCAGTTTGTTGTTTATTTGTTAGTATATTATTAGTACCTTAGTTAGATATATTTGTAGTTCAGATTAGTGATTCAGTTTGGTCAGTTTTCTGTTTCATTTCTTTCATAAAATTATAAAATCAACAAAAATATCTTTTGTTGTCTTAAGACAGAAAATCAATGAGTTTTTCAGGTTTTATTTAAATCTGTAAATTGTAGATATTGTACATTTTGTGAATAAGTTATATTTCAATTAATAATTAGATAGTTAATTAGTTAGAGTTAGTATAGTATTAGTTAGTAGATTGTAGTTATAGAATAGTTAGATTAGTTTAGTTTTTTTAATAGTTAGTTTTAGGTTAGATTAGTTTATTAGTTTGTTTTATTTGTTTTTTTTAATTAGATTAGTTAGTTTAGAATAGTTTTCTTTTGTTTTCTTAGGACCTTAGATCGGCTAACGGAGCCGCTAGACCCGTTAGGGTGGTTCATCCCAAACGGCTTTGGTTATTAGACAACCCCAGACCGGTTCCACTCTCTCAGTTGACGGACGATCAATTTCACCCGTCAACAAATGGTGCTAGAAGGAGGGCCGACTGACAAGATTGCCTTGTAGGAGCCTTTATTTTAAATGTATTCAATTTCTCCCATGGCTCCCCAAATCGCTGTGTTGGAACATGCTTTCAATTTCTCATTACTCGATGTTCCCAACGAGACAGTCTCATGGTTTTCCAAACTCACCTTTGATGGTGAAGGAAATATATCTGCTAAAGACCATCTTAACAAGTTTTGGTGCAAATGCATCAAACATGACATCTCAGATCTAGGAGTTTTATGCAGACTGTTCTCTTTTACTTTTAGAGGTCGAATCAAACATTGGTTTGAATCCTTTCCGGCATGTCACATTTTTGATTGTTTTCAATTTGTAGATGAGTTTCTAGATGCTTTTGAAATTTATGATTTTGATCAATTATGTGAAGAATTTCATACTTCGCTAATCAACGACGATCCATCCTCAGAAGACTTTTTGACAAGAGTCTATCATATCCTCTGTAAATTTAATCTCGATGACATGTCATTGGCATTAAATATCTTCCATGATCCTTCCATCTCCTCCATCCAGTCATGTTCAATCATGAACGAAGAACCAATTGCAAATCTTATCACTCAACTGCAAGAACAATCTTCTTCACAAGAAGAGAAAAATTCTTCCGATAATGTTGAACAAGCCAGGGAGGTAGAATCTATAGATCAGGCTCTTATTGACAACCAAATTGGTTTTTCCTTTGAATCATTGTATTTTCAGTCTAAGACTAGTATGTAAGATGATTCATTTCTGGCTCAAGGTGAATACCCTCATTCTTGTAACTCATGCTCTAATCAACATTTAAAATTAGTCATTGAAGAACACTTAAGCAACAAAAATCTTCTTGAATGTTCTAGTACTCCTATGAAACTGATTAGGGAAGACGTTATGCAACTAGAAGAAGAAACTTTAAACCTTCATCCTCAAAATGCACTTTGTTCACAGGAAAGACTAGATGTTGGTCACATAAATTTTGAATTATCTATCACCCGAAAGGCAAATCCAGATAATCATATTATGTTAAGGAATTCGTCACCAAAACAGAGTAAGAGTTTTAAATAAAGTGAAGAGAATTGTCTTGAGAATATCATTGTTGAGTATCATAGTTCAAGAGATTCTTTTTATCTGCTTATTTCTGATTCCTTTTATTCTTTATATCCTGATCTATTCCTAGATTCTAGTGGACTTGACATCTTACCTACAACATCCTACTCTTTTCCACCACAATCATATCCTTTCGA
>SNQJ01S0112331.1:36452-55702 GCA_010110895.2 Picea sitchensis
TTTCTACTTTTCAGTTTCCCAAGGGATTTGTTGCATGAGGTTTTCAGATGCACCTTCTGTGCATATTTGTTTTTTGTTTTTGTTGTTTGGATTTCTTTGATTTCCAATTTTTTCTTCACTGGCGTGTTTTGATTTCTCCCTTATGCTTACTAGTTTTTGATGTTGAAATACACATACCTGAATTTTTGAACTATTCAGACAAGGAAAACAGAAAATCCTTTCTCTGAAATAACTGCTGAGAAATTGTATAAACATCAATTATATACTCCTGGAATTTATATCTGTGTTGGAAAAAGTCCGTTGTTTGAAAGAAGTTGACTGATTTCAATCTCTGAGTAAAGTTAGTCATGATCATCTATTATCTTTTTACGCTGTCCCTATTCCGTAAAGGAATGGCTCAGAAGATGTCTCCCTATTTTAGGAAGTTGTTTTTGTAAATAAAACATCTCTAGATCTAAATAAAGGATAGTCCTAAAAAGAAAAAAAAATTCTGATGAGGTCTAAAAAATGTTAAAATATCAAGATTTTCAGCGTCATCCCACTCAAATATATATCTATGAAAAACAAAACAAAACAAATTACTAAGAAGAGTTGTGGGAAGTGCTTGTAAACCCGCCGGGATACTGAACAGGTCTGCTGGCAGTGGGTAAATGCATGCATGGCACCAAGACAACTTTGTCGGGGTACTGAACAGGCCCGCTGGCAGCGAAGCAATGTCAGGTATATGAAAATTTTCAAAAAAGAAACCTCTTTAATGTCCTTTATTCTGATCCAGAACTTCTTAGCAGGATATAGATGCCAGAGTGGGTTAAATGGCAACATTGTCGAGGCTATGGATGCTTGCTGGAAGCAGTGGTCATGCCAACAGTATTGAAGATTTTATCTTTAATTTCGTGACTCGCTGATCTTAAGATTGTTATAAGTTTTCATCTTTTGAAACACTGCTGGAATAACTGGTTAATGATGATGTTTATACAATTTTGTGGTTGTTATACAATTTTATGGAATAACTACTTCTACCAGTGTGTCGCCATTGTTGGTAGCCAATTCACATTTTTCTATTGTCTTATAAGCTGCCTACACCAATGTTTTGCAAACATCAATTTTTCGTCGCAATTTTCAAATAGACGACATTTTTATTTTTCTATGACATTTACATATTCACCTTCGTGTTGTTTTCACGACTGTAAGCGTGAAAACTTAGTCTTTCGAAGTCACTTTTAAAATCACTATCTGAATCGTCATTATCTTTTTGTCGATATGCCTATTGCGCTTACCTTTTATTTATCATTATACAGCTCGCAAGATCCTTTGAGCAGTACTCATGCTTCATATTGATGGTGTGACTTGGTTTCATTAAGTGTGTAATGCATTGGTATTTGGATTGGCTTTTTATTTGACCTACTTGACCTTTGGTTTCATAATATACATGGGTATTATGTTTAAATATTTCATACATATCTTTTTAATATAATCCCTATGTTAATGTTTTCATAACTATTGGTTGGTTGATTATATGAATACCCATTGGTACATTGGTTAAACACTTGATATGAGCTGTTACAATACATTGGCGCATGGTTAATATTTGATTTTGGTTTCAATTAGAATGATTTATGGCTTAAAACTTTGGCACAATGTTGATTGCACGTTGGATTATACACTCACCATTGTTTTCATTGGTCGGCCAATTGATATGACTGTTGAACTATGCTATAATGGGTTGAACTACTATGTAAATCGACAGTTGTACTTTGGCAATTACTATTTTTCATGGCAGAGATAAGCTCCACCACCTTTGCACGATGGCATTTATTCCTATCCCTTTTTCCCATTCACTTTTGTTAGCTCGGGTAGCTCTGCTCCTGTGTGTGTTATGATCCAAACCCTCGGATTACCATGTGCTCGGCTCCATGGCACCAGTCATGCGAATCGATCCAAATGGAAACTAAACCCTGTTAATGTTTGACAATGCCCACAAAGACTTGGAGGAAATCGGATGGCTCACCTTTATACAACGATTTGAGGGTTTTAACCTCTATGTTGCACACCAGTTCGCCTTGACTTTCGATGGCTGTAGAGCCAAAGTGGGTGACACCCAGTTGGAAATTGACGAGGAATTTATCAGCTCTGCTACAGGGTTTCCATCCTTGGGACAACGTTGGTTAAAAAATTGTAAGGTCGAGGAGGTGCCATGGACATTGTTGTTCCTCTCACAGAAAGTCACCTCTTCTGACAGAGGTATTCCCATCTCTACACTTAAACCACGATGGCACGATACTTTGATGGTATTCAAACAGTTCGTCACCTGTGAAGGTCGATACAGACTCGTTTTCCTCTACCACCTGTGTTTGCTAATGAATTTTATGGGATACTCGTTGAATATGCCCTTTTACTTTCATCGCAGCCTATATAAAATGTCGAAAATGTATAAAAGGTAGAAGGTTGACAGCATCCTGTTTCACCATGGGCTTATTCAGCTCATCATTGATTATCATTTGAGTTTGCATGGTGATAAATGGAGAGCTTTCATCGCTCGTAATGGTTTTGAGGATACAGACCCTGCCCAGGTTGAAAAACCTATGGTGAGTGAAGCCAAGGCCAAGCCACCTGTGCCCTTCCATGTCCTACTGCCTAAACCCTCGGCCGACCCTAAGTTTGACTTACCCGACGCCATAACTGAGAAGTTTGAGACTATTAAAAGGCCTGTGAGCAAAAATCCCAAGGCAAACCTTACTGCTAACGCCAAGGGTAAAAAGAATGCTCGTTTGATTTCAAGGATGGCCAGGAACAAGCCTAAACCCTCTGCCGATTCAAACCCTATCGTCCTAAGTGAGGATTTTGACTCTGATGTAGAACAATTCTTATCCAGCGAGTACCCTTACTCGACGGGTTTGTGCCCCGAGCCACCTTATGATTTCGTAAAAAATCTTCCCCCCTGCCTAAGAAACGACCCTAGCTACCCTGGTATTAAGTTACCAAATGAAACCCTCAGCCACATGTCCAAACCCTCGACTTCTCTTTCAAACCCCATACAGTCTTCCTGTGACCAATGCGATTTATGGTTGGAACATTATTACATTGATGTTCCCATACTCCAATCAAAAATTCAGTCGCTGGAAATCCACGATGCATTATTGACCAATCAAAAACACCAACTCCAAGAAGCTGATAAGAAACAGAGGACAACAAGCTCGATCCTTTTCAAAAATGTTGAATCGGCTACGGTAGTTATCAACTCCAAATTGGCATGATCAAGCCGTCTCGTAGCCATACATGTATGGATTTTAATATCGTTTTAGTTGTGTGAGGGAATAGATTGATATAATGATTTGAATTCTGTTTTCTAATAGCTCTGTTTACATTTTGAAATGGCTCTGTTATAATGTGTGCATCATGTACATTGTTTCGTTTTGCTAAAAATAAGAGAAATTTCGAATTGGTATATGATTTGATTATTCCCAGTATAGCCATCGATAGATTTTGATTGGATTTGAATGGTTTTCGTTTGGATTTGATTCATTGGTTTTCCCGATTGAGTTAACAAAATTATTGTTTTTCTTTCAGTTCAATTCGTTTTGTATCCATTCCGAACAGGAAGTTTTTCACAATCAATTTAGAATGCGATTCGTTTGGATTTGATTTCGTTATGATCCATATGTTGTGGTTGGTAAATGATTTTATTGAGTTTGGTTGTTACGATATGTCATGTAATCTTCTTAGAACAGGAATGCAACTCTGTTCGGTTTCAATTCAAAAAGAACGACTATGGTTTTATAAAAACAATATGCTCATTTAAGTCTGTGCAAGTACGCCCGAATCACGGAATGGATTTGATTCATGAAAACTATGCTAAACCCCAGCCGATTGATTTGCTTGATTAGATTGTTGTTAGTTCGATCATTTTTATGAGTTGGATTATGATTGTAGTGGTTGCTCTGTTCGATTTTAAATTTGTAAAATGAATTGGTCAAACCCGGTTATAATTCGTTTGATTGGAACGATTTTGATCAAAGTCAATCGATCTTGTTTTCCCACTGTACAATAACAAACGACCGTATATCTATTACGAACTCTGTTACTAATTGATTGATCTCATTACAATTTCGTTTGCAGACAGTTACGCGCCAGTTTTGGTTTAATTCGCTTATGGTATAAATCGGTTGCTATGTCGTTACAGCTATAACGATTGGAAAATGATTTTGTTTGAATTCGGTCGTATCTCCTGTTTATTTTTTGTTTGATTATATCGATTTCAGTTGAATATCAAACGATTTTACAAATGTTGGATTCGATTTGTTGTGAAACGATTACATTGTTGTTCTATATGATTTTGTCACCCGACTTTGTGGTAACAAACAAAACAGAGTATGCTTATCTCTGTAGTCATTCAATTGATTTGGCTCCTGTTTGATTTCAAATGGTATAACAGACTCAAAATTAAATGATTCGTTTTCAAATGGCTATTGGATGTCAATTAAATGGAATTCTTTAAAATATTTTCAATTAATTTCAATGTTAATTCTGTATCTTATTTTAGACTAGCTACAGAATCAGAGGATTCTGTAGCTAGTTTATAGAATTAGATTTTTATTATTTTATTAATAAAATATCTCTCTAACTTGTCTATTTCTGAACTGTTTCAGGTAAATTAGAATTGCAAGGGATATTATGGACAGTCTAGGGGATATTTGTGTATTTAGTTTTATTTTAGTTTCCTAGTTTAGTTGAACTTGGGAGATCCTCCCAAATTTTATGTAAACAGTTTGATAACTTCCACAAGGAGGTTTTACCCTGTGGAAAACTTATAAATACTTATTATTTTTGTAATAGGGATCATCCTCACTTGTGGGAGAACCAGGCTATGCATTTTTAATACAAACTGAGACAGAAGTTGATGTTCTACTACAGCTTTCGCTTCTCATAATATCAATCTTTTGTTTCATGAACTTATGTTTATCAATTTGTATTTGATTAGTGACTACTTTAGCTATCATAGTCTTTTACAAAATGATATGATTGAATTAATGTGATACATGCCTGATTTCTTTCACTAATTTAAAAACACAACAATTACTTGATTCAGTTTATGAATGACATATTTCTCTTCTTCATCAATTGAATTATTTTGTATAAGTATTTGCATTCGGGTTTATCTAATTGTAGAGATTTATAAATTATAAGATTGTTGTTATTTTTTATGTCTTGTTTGTCCTGTGATCAAACTTAAGGAGCATTGCAGGTGTCGTTTACGAGAAGCTTCTGGATAATTCGGAGCGGGTTTCCTCCCTCTGATCTGCTAAAATGGTCATCACACACAAGACAAATCTGGAGCATTTCCATGTCAGTTTGTTGTTTATTTGTTAGTATATTATTAGTACCTTAGTTAGATATATTTGTAGTTCAGATTAGTGATTCAGTTTGGTCAGTTTTTTGTTTCATTTATTTCATAAAATTATAAAATCAACAAAAATATCTTTTGCTGTCTTAAGACAGAAAATCAATGAGTTTTTCAGGTTTTATTTAAATCTGTAAATTGTAGATATTGTACATTTTGTGAATAAGTTATATTTTAGTTAATAATTAGATAGTTAATTAGTTAGAGTTAGTATAGTATTAGTTAGTAGATTGTATTTATAGAATATTTAGATTAGTTTAGTTTGTTTAATAGTTAGTTTTAGGTTAGATTAGTTAATTAGTTTGTTTTATTTGTTTTATTAGTTAGACTAGTTAGTTTAGATTTGTTTTCTTTTGTTTTCTTAGGACCTTAGATCAGCTAACGAAGCCGCTAAACCCGTCAGGGTGGTTCATCCCAAACGTCTTGGGTTATTAGACAACCATGGACTGGTTCCACTCTCTTAGTTGACGGATGGTCAATTTCGCCCGTCAACAGACCCGAACTCATTAACTCATGGAGCAATGTTCACTTCTGTTATAGGACCAGGTCGAGCTAATAGATGTTGTTGTTGCTAACAAAGTGGAGGCACTGAAGAATGAAAATATGGACCCTCCAGGGCCATGCTCAAGTTTATATGGCTCTCGGTACTCCATGTCTAGGACTTTTTGTCCTCGATACATAATCTCCTTAGTTATCCCTAAACTAGGGGATAACATCTAGCTCCAACTCGGGGACATGTGCTCACCGTAGAGTGCATGAGAAGCTCAACATATCTTGGCATAACCTGTGACCTGCTTGATCTCAACATAACGTTGTTAGAAATCATTTGTGGTGGTGATATCACCCCCAGCTCATATATCATAATAATAAAAAAATGAAAGAAAGCATATATACAAATGTGAATACAAACTACTCTAGCATGCAATGCAAATGGTATATACAATGAATGCAAATTCCTACTTACTTGTACTTACATGTTGGTTGGATGTTATCAAATGACCAGTGAAACTATCCTAGCAATGTCTCACAATACCTACCTTTGTGCTTCATCATAAACCAAAACAGTGATAAGTTAAGCACAAAAATAACATGGGTTAGATAATGTATCATATTGTCAGACATTATAAAGTCTAACTAATGGAGGCGGGTGGGAGGGATAATATCATGCCAAGTCATTCTCTTAGGAAAACACTCAATCCACTACAGGAAGGGATTGTGAAAATTCAAAGGTTCATAAAAATGACTCAAAAGGTTTGAAATATGGCTACCTAGGATGTCCTCATAATCTGAAACCTGGGAAAGGATTGACAAGGATCTAGAAGATGACTAAAAAAATCTTAAGGGAAGGTTGAAAGGTTGATATGAAATACTTTATCCTAAATTATTTAACCTACCCTTGAAATATAGGGTTTTCCCTAGAGGAAAATCAATACAAAAAACATATTTCCCAACTACACCTTTAATGACACAACAAGGTAAAGTAATCAGAGGTGGATGAAGAAAGTTGTCACAAGAATCCTTCTTTAGGAAAACGATGTCCTTACTCCTATCAAGACATGAGCACAGTGGTGGTTGATAATCCTCTTCATGGAACGAATCCAAGTGCTCAGAGGAGTACTCATCAAAATCCTTAAGGTATGAACGAAAATAATCAGAAACACATGGGACTAGGTCAACCTTGGGTGTTTGGAAAGTATTCATAATTATATCATCTCCTTATTGCCACTGGTCAAAATCAAGAGTAACCATGCCACTATTTGTATCATAACATGAAGGATTTGAAACCCTCAAGGGATCATCTATCTTCTCCTCATTTCCCAAATCATAGAGTATAAAATCATCAAAGTTTTGGAGAGGAGGGTAACTTACTGTGTTTGTTTCTTCTTGTGCAGGAGCTTTGAGGACTTGGGTGGTTTTAGGATGCATCATTATTTCATCTTCATGCATTTCCCCTTCATCTTCAACTGTACAACAAGGAAGATCTACTTCGTTCGAGGATTCCATTTCTTCTTCCTTCTTTGAATCATAACATAAGGCATTGTCAAGATCCTGGAAAGGAAATTGACTAACCTAATTCTCTTCTTCTTCTGCAGGGGGTAAATTCTCGTGGATGGCTTCATAAGAGAGAGGAGGGTATGTTGACACTTCATTATCTTGTTCAGGTTCCTTCTCCTTAACTATGTCTTCAACAATCTTTTGTTATTCCCTATGCGGTTGGAAAACCTCATCAAGATCTTTTCCCTTAGCATTTGGTTGGTCAAAAAAAATTTCCCCTTCTTCTTGGAAATCGACAGTAAAGGTTTCAAAGGAAACTAATATTTCCAAACCAAGAGTGATTGTGGTACCTTTAGGGTCATTGATTTTAGTCCCTAGAGATAGTGTGTGTTCTCCCTTGGACAAAAATATATTTTCCTCGATTTGCATGGCCATGTTGTAAGCTTCGTTGAGTGTTTTTTCCCTCTTTTAACTTATGAGAAACCCCAAATGCACCAAGAGTGCATTGGTATAGATATACAAAAGGTATTTGTCTTCAGGACAATGGTTGTTAGGAATCTGATATACCAAATCCTCGAACCTAAACTTGAAGTCCCTGACAGTCTCATTCTCAGTTTGTTTTACACATTCGAGTATTTTTAGTAATGTTTGGATATCTTCCAATTTCAAACCCCATATTTTGAGAAACATTTGTTCTAACTGGTCCACAGATGTGATACTAGCAACAAGGAGATTATCATACCATCTCCTAACATTTCTGTGAAGAGTGGCAGAGAAACTTTTCATTACCAAATCTTCAGCATCATCATTGATGATATGGAGTTGAAAGAAGGACCAAAAATCAACCATATGATAGTCATCTCTTTCCCCATCACTACCAGTGAATATAGGAAGCCATTTTTCATACTTCTGGGGCATGTTTCGAGGGTATCCTAGGATTTTACTCATATCTAGGGTTTGAAATTTCTCAAGTCCCACTCGGAAGTCATGGTTGGCTTCGTCATTAGTGGAGTTGCCAGATAATTTTCTTGAAATTATCAAAGAAATAAGGGATTCATCCTTAGTGGAGTCACCAGGTAAGCTTGTAAGATAAATATTCTTGAGGAAAAGGCTTACCAAAAAAATGTCGTCTTTGAGGAGAATTGACTCAGTGGTCCCCGGTAGCGGTGCCAAAATTTTACTGCGCAATTTGTACTTTGATAGAAGAGAAAAGGAAAAAGAAGACAAATTGATGTAACAAAAGACTATCCTATCACTGTCACCTCAACATGATATCTCTTTCTATTTAGGGTGGTAGGCCTAGGGGAGACGTCCCTAGTGACCTAGAGTTTAGATAAGGAAAAGGATAAAAGGCCAAGTAAAGGTTTCCCTCTCACGAATCACCACCGATCAGAAATTTTGGCTAAACAACCAATAAAGAAATGATAAACCAGAAGTGTACCTTCCCGAAACAAAGCAACATGAAAACTATAGATTTGCAAGAGTAATTGTTGGTTAGTACTTCATATAATCAGGGAATTTCTCAATAAAATCAATTGACTAATATATTGAAGAATTGTTGATGGGAATTTATGACATGCCATCAACGAGAAGGATAGATCTAGACCATGGTTGTGTATTTAACCCAAATTGTTTGGTATGATCTAACCTGATGGGTTTTATGGCTTCGCTAGCGAACTAGGATCCTAAAAACAACTAAAGGAAGTGAACTAACTAAAAAATACAATTCACATTAATTACAAATGTTCAACTAAGTGTGTTAATGTACAATGATTATATGCAGTTTACAAGGTTTGCATAAAACCTTGTGAAAGTAGTTGATTCAGATAATGTTTCTAAACAAGATTAAGTGTGAACAAAACATATTCTAATGTTCTAAATATAAAACAAATAAACAACAAATGAATACAATTGTAATGATATAATGAAAATAGACAAAGCTAATTAACGTTTGAGTAATGCAATCACTATTCATTCACATATAAACAAATTAAATAAATAATACATTGACTAACCTCTAGCTTATCATCATTAATAAACTAAAATCGTCTCTCTGTGTTTGTGGGAGCTCCTCTTGTCTTGTGTCAAGTGAAAACCTATGATAGAAACAAGTATAATACTTCCTAAAGAAATTGAAGGAAGTGCTACAAATTCTGGAGTGAGTTTATGACGACAGAAAGATAAATAATTATATATCCTGTAACTTTGAGATATCCAATAACTGAGAATGAAAGAAATCTCAACCCTCGGTATTGGTGTTATCAACCATTTAGCATAAGACATAAATTCAAAATACTAAAATAGATGATTAATTACGGGTATA
This sequence comes from Picea sitchensis, assembly GCA_010110895.2. Taxonomy (NCBI): domain Eukaryota; kingdom Viridiplantae; phylum Streptophyta; class Pinopsida; order Pinales; family Pinaceae; genus Picea; species Picea sitchensis. The sequence goes on from SNQJ01S0112331.1 coordinate 46,169, forward strand.
AACTAGACCAAAAGATAACTAACAACATAAAGAAAATCAAGATATAAAATATTATGTGGAGAAAAGACTAAAGCTAATTCGACATAGATAATATTTCATATCAAAAAATTACATGAGAAGACAATGAAAAAACACTGCACAATTTACATAGGTATAAAGACAATGAGCAAACTCCTTTCTCATATAATTTCCAAAAATATATGTCCATTCTATGGTCCAAAAAAAAAAGCATCCTCTATCACTAGGAAACATATCTATTTAAACATGTTTCTGATCCGTTACCTCCTAGCATGCAAGATAGAGGCAGATCTCTTAAAATAAGTTTTTCACTAAAATAGAGTAACAAAAAGATACTCCTGTTGGAGTCTTTTAATCAAAAAAATATTAATGAACATTGTTTTTTTCAAAATGGGAAATTACTAGTCTATTGAACGCTTAACCCATGATTCCTTTCCTTAAGCATAACACCATAATCTGTTGTTTATCTAAAATGATAAAATGAAATCAAAATTCAGATAATAATCCCAACAAATAATTTAAACAGTCTGGCTACAAAATCTTTCAAGTCTGTATCTAGTCTCAAAATAAAAATAAAATAAAAAATGAATCTGACTATTATTTTTCAAACAAAATTGTAAAAAAAAAACAACTATTTACCCATTCAGAAATTTGACTGAGAGGCATCAGACATGTATGAATTTATAATGTTATTGAAGTTTGTTGAATTTGTAATGATCACATTCCCAGATCGCTTTGTCCACTTGTTAACCTTGTTTTCATTCGATTGAGCACGAGCTCTCAACTCATTGTTCTCCCTCTCTAACATTGAATTTCAGGTGACCAATTGGTTCAATTGTGCCTAAAGGTAGAGAACATCCCGATAATAACTTTCAATGCAATCGAAACAATTTTCGCAATGAACCGGTTCTATGCTAGGCAATGGTCGAGTCTGCTCTATAGTGGGTACTTTAAACTGTTCCATTATTTGTTTAAGATCATGTTGTATACCTGAAAAACCCTCTTGTTTCTTTAAGAATGAGGGAAGATTTGATACGAAATCGAACGGTGGTGTATCGGTATCAATATCATCCCTAGGGATCCGATCATCGATATCATCCTCAACAACTCGATCATCAATGTCATCCTGAGAAAATCAATCATCGACCTCAATCATAGGGATTGGTTTCTCATGATCACGATGTCGATTTCTTAGTGTTCAGGAAATAAGTCGACCAGGTATTTTATTTTTAAAATTGATGTCTGGACTTCCTTGTTTCTTTTGCCTACCCCATTTCTTTATATCAATTTCATTTGAATCAAACGAAATTGGCTCAGGATTAGGAACAATAAGGATTTTATCCTTTAGATCATCCAAAATCAATTCTAAAGATTTCCTAGGAATAAAATCACATCTCGGTTTCTTTCCTTTGGATGGCTTCTAGAGAACAACAGGGATTTCATCTATAGATGTCGAGCTCTCTTGCATATTGACATATAGCTTTTCCATAGAGGGGTTTGATCGATAGGGACTAGGAAATTCATTAATATGCAAGGGTAAGTATATCATGTTTTCAGGTAGGGAAAACCCATTTCTATACACGAAATCGTTCCAAATATCCCCAACTTTAGACAAATGCAAAATCACTAGAATTCGAATGAGGTCATGATGGAACAGACTAGACTGGGCATTTAGGTTTTATCTCTAGTCGAACTTGGCCATTTTTTGCAGGCTCCTATGTAGATAAAATGGAATATTCAAATTGAAACCTAGAAATACCATCAATAAACGAACATGATACAAGAAGATCAAACCGTATCTACCCTCACAGGTAGTAAATTTCTTAAGCATTAACAAAAATCCATGCCATTGTGGTTTAAATAGAACAATGGGTGTACCTTTTGCATTGTAACATGATTTCTTGGAAGCCATGAGTGAGTTCCATGGGACGCCTTCGAACTTGAAGTTTTTAAACCAATGAGGTCCCTCTTGGGGAAATCCGGTAGCCTCTACAATCGAACCCTCAGTCATCTCTAACTACAAATCCCCAATTGTAGCCTTGGTGCCATCAAAAATCTGAGCGAAGGTTTGAGCCACTTTTAGGTTGAAACCCTCAAATCATTTTATGAATCCATCCCAGACATAAGGCACAAGGTCATCTATTACATTGTCATGTGAGAGGAGAGCTTGTGAACCATTGGGATCAGTCGTCACCACAGGTGCCATTGATAAGGTTACAGAGAAACAACAAGAGTACCAAAGAGTGGGGTGTGTTTGAGAACACATGATATATAGAATGAGGTCTGGATACTCGAAAGAAACCTGATGCCTAAGGCTTTAGAAATCCACTATAGGGAACATTGAGTGGATATTAAACCAGAGGATGTGAAAAATGAAAAACCACTATGTGAAATGAATGTCAAACCCAAGAATGAACACTTACCACTTGAAGCAATGAATGCATGCATGTGCTAGCAGGATGAAGGAGTGATGTTTGGAAGTATGAGTGTCAATCATGTACCAGGATGATGAGACTGTGATATGACTGCAAGGGGTAGGATTCAAATTACAAAAAACACCAAAGTTTTGTTTGATGCGCGCTCATAGATATGGTAATGTGAAAATAAACAATAATAAAGGGAGAGAATTCCTAAGTCATAATCCCAAGGTGGATAACTCATGCATTATGGTAAGGGATTCAATCATAATATCATAGGTTTACAAAATTTTAATATTTTTGAAAACATTATATTCCCTTAGGTGTTATCCAATTTATGAAAAGGAAAGTCCATAAACTGTATGATGCCTCTAAAACAAAGCTTATTCTAATTTCATGTTTACAGTCATGAAATTGAACAAGAGAGGCGATAGATAAAATAAATGTACTCATACACACAACTAATCAAACAAATATTTCAAAACCAAAAGATGATAGAAATATTTGCAAGGAGAAGGAGGCAGCTACATAAAATTTTATCCCATTAAGACGACATTTTATAATGATGAAATTGACATGAATATTTGGCTGCTAACAATGGGGACACACTAGGTGAAGTAGTTATCTCTGCATCATGAGAAATTTAAATCACGGAACATATAACTCAAATAGTTATTAGAAACAATTAAAATACAGATCAAGCATCTTGACATCAACTCATAAAAATAACACAGTCATATCATTGAATAAATTTGTGTCCAGAAATTGTAATACAACATCTCGTTTCGATCAAAGGGGTAGCGATATTTATACAAGTAACTCCAATATCGTTGACAGGGCCACTACTACCAACAAGTGTTTATAGCCTTGATAGGGATGCCATTTAACCCTCTCTAACACTTCGATCCCATCCAAGAGTCATCCATTTATGATAAAAGTATCTGATCAATTTAACAACATACTTGAGGATATTCAAACTCGACATTTCTTCACTACTAGCAGGCCTGTTTAGTACCCCGACGAAGTTGTCTTGGTATCATGTGCACATTTACCCGTTGCCAGCAGACCTGTTCAGTATCTCGGTGGGCTTACACACAATTCCCACACATTATAGTGCTTCCAACTCTCTAATTTGTTAAAAAAATTTAGAAACTTCATAATAAAAAGAGAGTGAGGTGATACAAAAGATTTCACATCCAGGCAATGATAGGAATGATTATTTTTTCATTCTTTGAGAACTGGTAACTTTCATCAAAATTTGGACATTTAGATTTCAGTTAAGAAATCATCTTCGAGATGGGGAAATGCTATGAGTTGTTCTCATTAAAACAGGGGCGGCGTCAGAATTTTTTAAAGATAATCGTGTTTCCATGATATTTCAATGAAAACCGGGAACAATGACTGGACAAAACTTACTGTAACTGATCTGAGTTTAGAAATTAATGTTCATATGCTTTGAACTATTATCAAATTATTCTAATAAAAGATCCAATTTCCCTCCATAATGAATGATGAATCAGAAATAATCATTAGGGAAACAAAACCAAACTCAATAAAAATAAAAATAAAACAAAAGAACATGCAAACTAAAAAAATATCTAAAATGGGGCAGACCTGATTTTCTCAGGTGAAGTACTTTTTCAGAGATTGGCCATTCACTGGAAAATTCTCTAGATGTCCTTCTAATTTTTCCAATCGAAAAGAACTAGGACCCAATTTTTCAAAAATGACAAAAGGTCCCGACCACAGGTATTGGAACTTGGTATTTTCTTGTTTATTCTCGTGTTCTTTGTCCCACTTGAGGACAAAATCCCCTACATTAAAATTCCTTTCAGAGGATGAACTTGTATCGAACCAGACCTTTACAATTTGTTGATGCTGATCCAATTTATTTTTTGCTTGTGTTCTTACTTCTTCCAATTTTAATAAAGTGTCTGATTTTCTAGAGGAGGACATTCCTCTTCTTGAACTTTCCGTGACAATTGCAGAGAGGGAAGAAACACTTGTGGGGGAAGGATGGATTCTCTTCCATAAATGAGGAAGAAGGGAGAATTACCACTAGAGGCTTTTTGAGTTACTCTATCAGCCCAAAGTGCCTTGTACAACACATTGTGCCAATTCTTGTGGTTTTCTGACACTGTTCTCTTTATAATATTGATTAGATTATTATTTGTTGATTCGAACAAACCGTTCCCTTGAGGGTAATAGCTTGCAGATTATTTTAGTTTAATCCCTTTTTCTATAGCGAAGACATTCATTTCCATGGAGGAAAAATAAGAAGCATTGTCAAAAGCCAAACATTCAGGAATTCTGAAATGAGTGATAATATGAGAGTTCAGAAACAAAACTATCTAATTTGTGTTGAATACCTTTAATGGTAAGGCTTCAGACCATCTTGTAAAATAATATGTTGTTGTGAGAATGTAATTTTGTTGCTTTGAGGAAGGGGGATTAATTAGTCCTATAATTTCTAGGCCCCACTGTTGAAAAGGAGTGTCTACTGTGATAGACTGTAACGGAAAGACAACGTTTTCCACCTGTCTTGCTACTTTTTGGTAGATTATACATTTGTGGGACAAAGTGTGAGAATCCTTAAACAAGGTAGGCCAATAATAGCCATCCCTTACTACTGTGTGGGTAGTGGTATCTCCACCAAAATGACCCCCGACATCGCCAAAATGAATTTTAGCCAACTCCTTTTTGGATTCCTCTTTTTCTAAGAAATGCAGAAAAACACTATCAAAATTCTTTCGAAATAATATATCATTAATTAATTGGAAATATGTAGATTTAAGCCTTAGTGCTCTTTTATGATTTGGATCAATATTACGAGGAGCAGTTCCGTGAAGAAAATAAAATCTGATAATATCATACCATGAATTGGGCACAGTTTCTGTACAACTAATTTGTGTTTCGTTATGCTGATATGCAGTTGATGTATTTATTTGATTTTCTAACTTTTCAACTGAATCAACTACCAATTTACAAAGTCCTTGAACTCTAACAATTTGTGCAGGTACTATTTCGATATCATATTTTTGAAGTGATGTCATCCAATTTTCCCTTTTCTCTGCCAACTCTTTTTGCACTAACAAATTTCTTACAACAGGGTAAGGAACACTAATTTTTGTCTTGGATTTTAACAAGTAAGACCTGAAATGTTTAACTTCTTTAAAAATAGTGTATTCATGTTTATATTTTGTAGGGTAATTTAGTTTTTCTCCCTTAAAAGGAGAGATCATGAATTAAATAGGTATCTCATTTCTTTCAAAATTTTTATGTGTAAGCACATCAACATAAGATCTGTCAGATGCAAAAGTATACAATGTAAAATCCTTGGAAAAATTAGGACTCATCAAGGAAGGTGCTTTGATTATATCTTTTCTAATGAAATTAAAAGATTGATTCTCTTCTGATACCCATGTGCATAGGCCATTCTTTTTAATCAGATTTTGTAGAGGTCTAACAATTTCATAAAAACTCAGAACAATTTGTCTGACAAAATTAATTTTACCCAAAAAGGATTGCATGGCCTTTTTGGAAGAAGGTGGGGGAAGGTTGGAAATGGCTTGGGTTCTTTCAGGATCAATTATCATTCCATATTTAGAGACTGTAAACCCAAGAAATTTCCCTTGTTCTACTACCAAGGCTGAAGTTTTAGGATTGAGTGAAATGCCAAACTTGTGACATTGTTCTAACACAGCCCTAAGATGTGATAGGTGGTATTTCTTGTTCTTTTAAAAGATAGTGACATCATCTAGGTAGACCACAACTGACTGATTGATAAGGCCACAAAAACTAATGTCCATTTCCCTCTGGAAAGTGGCACCGACATTTATCAATCCGAAAGGAATTTTTTTGTAGGCATAAGTGCCCCATGGGGTACAAAAAGTAGTTTTATGTTGATTTGATGGAGACATAAGGACATGGTTATATCCTGAGAAACCATCTAATAAATATAGTCTTTTATAACTAGATACTTGTTGCATAATTTGTTCCATTGGAGGAATGAGGTAATTGTCTTTATCAGAGGCTCGATTTAAATTGTGAAAGTCGACACAAAGTCAAATTTATCTACTCTTCTTCCTTACTGGAACTAATTTGGATACCCATTGAGTATGTCGAGCTAGAAAAATGATCTTGGTGGTGAGTAATTTATTTAGTTCCTTTTTTACGATGGGTTCTAATTTACGATGCATTTTCATCAATTTTTGTTGAAAAGGTTGGGTTTGGAGTTTCATAGGAATTACATGTTGTATTATTTTTGGGTAAAAAAAATTGATATCGTCATACATCCAAGCAAACACATCTTTGAATTCTTTGAACAATTTTATAAAAGATGAATTTTCTTGTTCAGAACACCCTTTTCCCGCACGGATATTTTGAGGATTATCTTAAGTTCCTAAATTTACAGTTTCGGACAACAAAGAGGAACCGTTTGTTTTTCAATTGACTACCCCTCTAAACTTGTCATGTAGGTCATAAAATTTCTCTAATCTAACAACAAATTTGGGGATAGATTTTACCATCTTGGATGATAATTCTGCAGATCGAGGATTGGATATTACAGTGAAATCTCAGAGGTTTTCATTATGAGTTCTTCCATCGATTACTACATCCTGCAAGGTGTCTTCCATACGAATAAATTCGATGATCTAATGATCGTCATCAAATACTCGCGAATTTGTGATGCTGTCAGGAATCAATGGCCTAAATAACAATTCAACTGAGAATGCGTTAGGAGAAAGACCTTCAACAGGCAACAATTTAGAGGCAACATTAGCTAATAAATCATCTTCTGAATTACTCGATCTAGGAATGTAATTTATATTGAAAGCGAGAAATTTATGCATTAAACCCCATACCTTTGTTTCATAGTTCTTCAAATGCGGTGATAAACAATGTATTGCATTTCTTACCTGTTTGACTACGATTTTAGAGTCATTGAATACTACCAATTTTTGCACGTCCATATCCAGTGCCTTCCTTAGTCCCTGCAAAAGTGCTTTGTATTCTGTTGTATTATTAGTACATTCAAACTCCAATCGACATGAAATAAATGTTTTATTACCTGTGGGATCGATAAGAACACAACCAACACCTCCCCCTTCCCGAGATTTGGATCCATCAAAATATAAGGACCATATTTGTTCATCATCAACAATATTCGGTGTACTTGGAAAAGTTGTCATTTGAGTATAGGTTGTTACTTCAGATTGTTGTTCAGGGTTGGTGATAGAGGAAATTTTAGTCATGAAATTACCAAAAACATTATTCATTCCCTGCATCTCAATTGAATTTACAGCAGTAGTAAAAGTTTCATTTGGATTGTTTAAATCTATCACAGTGTACTTGAGGTAATGTTATCTGTTTATTCTGATCTTGTTAGGCTGCCCATTTTCTGGCAGCCATAAATGAGACTAGTCCATAGAAAAATAGCCATGTAACTATTTTGACCAATCTCTACTAAAAAATAAACCATACACTTATGGAATGTCAACAACAATAATATCAATTACTTGGTGAACTTTTGGATTGGACGACAATATTATCAACACATATTTTGCAAGATACTAGATATATAAAATATGCAGAACAGAAATAAAATGCTAGAAATGGTAGAATAATAGTAAAATGTCCATCATAATCTTCACAATACACATAAATGATATAACAATAGCAATAGAAATAACACTTTGATTCAGAAAGAAATGTTCACAGGCCTCTTCGAGGGGGCAACCTCCAATCGAGCAGGGCTCTATTACAATAATCTCCAAGATAGGGTTCTCATACCCTCGACCCTTATTTATACTAAATATGTCTATTAAGAAAAGCATCTAGAGGAAGACCCTTCTATAAGAGGAAGCTTCTATTAGGTCTTCTTACATCCGCCTTATTCTATTTTATTGAAATGCCTTATTAATATTGACCTTTATTACATATGAATACATTGATCTACCTATGTGCGAGTTAGGACCTTAACATGTACACCCCCTTAAAAACAACCTTGTCCTCAAGGCTTGAGATGTGGAAACTACTGCAGAATGGTAGTTGGTTCCCAAGTGGCATCTGTTGGAGTCATATCTTTCCACTGTACTAGCACTTCCTTGATGGTTCTCTAATGCTGGCAACGCTCACGCTGGTCCAAAACTGCTTCTGGATGTAGCCAAATGGATCCTTCTTCAGATAACTCTAGAAGGTTGTATTGAATTTGGCACCTGGTTCCAATAACCTTCTTCAAGCATGAAACATGAAAAACAGGATGTAGCTTCGACTGACTGGGCAGAGCTAACTGATATGTGACTTGTCCCACACACTTGAGAACTGTGTAAGGGCCATAAAATATGGGTGCTAGCTTCTGACAATGCTCGGCCTTGAGGGAAGTTTTCTTATATGGTTGCAGTCTTAGAAACACCTAATCCCCTTCTGCAAATTGACATTCAGAGTGACCTTGATCTGCTTTCTACTTCATTCTATTATGTGCCATGACCAAGTTCTCTTTAAGGGTATGAAGGATATCCTCTCAGACTGTAAGTGTTTGGTCAACCGCCTGGACCTTCGAGGTACCTGGTAAGTATGAGAGAACTAAAGGTGGCTTCTGTCCATATACCGTTTCAAAAGGAGTCATGCGAGTGGCTGTATGGTATGTAGTGTTGTACCACCATTCAACGAGGGGTAACCATTGAGCCCACAGGTGTTGTTTTTCAGAGGCAAAGCACCTCAGGTATGTTTCCAAACACTTGTTGACAACTTTCGTTTGACCATCCATTTGGTGATGATAAGTTGAGCTGAGATGCAATTGTGTGCCTTGTAGCTTAAACAACTCTTGCCAAAAATTGCTTGTGAAAGTTGGGTCTCGATCGAAAACAATAGAGTGCGGCATGCCATGAAGCTTGAAGACCTAGTCCATGAAAATTTGAGCCACCGTGGATGCAGTAAATGGGTGGGGAAGAGTGCAAAAATGAGCATACTTGGAAAGGCGATCCACCACCACCATTATGACTGATTTATTCCCCGATTTGGGTAAGCATGTAATAAAGTCCATAGAGATATCCTTCCAAATAGCAGGGGGAATCAGAAGCGGTTGGAGGGTGCCTGG